>PDGT01000020.1:3774535-3824809 GCA_003671415.1 Megathymus violae | reverse complement strand
TGTACGCCATAATTAACTTCCAAAAAAAAACACCATCCCAATTCGACTCCATTCCAATTTTAAAAGCTACAGACTATACACGTTACTCGATCAAACGGCCGTCCGATTAGGACTTGATCGATTTAATACGTATGACGCGAACGACAGACGGCAACTGTTGCATCACTGAAGCGAACGGCATTGCCATTATATTCGCTCAAGTACCTACACGTCGCGTACGTGAGGCGGATAAGCCGACTGGATTATACAATTGTACCTACCACGCGAGCGTCATAACCACACATAACGGCGACGGCTTTCATTCTCGTTATAATAAACTATAAATAATAAAGAAACGGTGGCCACCCTCTCACGCCTCCGCACCAGGAGTTCCGTGGACATCACGAATACATCTACATACGGGAATCGAACCGAGGACCCCTCACTCGACTGATACCGCTAAGCTACGGGTTATCTCAATCATGGTTTAAAATTATACCTTTGAATAACAAATTCCAATTTTGATTATATTACAAATGATTTATCACCTGCTTTGTTAAAGGAAAACAACGTGAGGAACCTGAGACTTCGCCACGATATTCTCAAAGGTGGTGAACTACGGTCTTCCCCTCTCATAGTGAGAAGACAGCCGTGCCCAGCAGCAGAACATAATTGTTCCACCGTTCCGCTGCTGGGCACGGGTCCCTCCCTTCTCACTTTGAGAGCGGTTAAGGCCATAGTCCACCACCTTCGAGAGTCCATTTCGGTGCAAGCCGCGAGACAAAAACTTTCATTCGTATTATTCGTTGTTATGATCAAAATGCCAGTGTGAAATAGTGTCGCATTCGCTCACTAATAAAACTTTTAATCGCTAATGGGGAGCCTGGTTGTTTTTGGGCGCCCCCGCCATCAATTACTGAGAAATAACGATAAAATCAATGATCTCCAAAGCTGCGAAGCGAACTTCAATTAAATCCACTAGCACTCACCCATCCATCCAACTAACGCAGGTGGTCAACACCGTCGACAACTTACGATCGTCTCAAGTGATCGGACCACGAGCGCTGGAACTCGCCTTTCCATCAACACAAATATTTAACCCACTGTTAATGGTTCCGACAGGTGTTTGCGGCTAGCTAAACAGTGCCGCACAGCCGCTGTTCGTTCACGGGGCGTTCCACACTGTTTACAGTAAAACCACGTACGTATGAATCACGCGCCAGGAATATGTTTCCTCTCGGCGAAATTATGTATATCGACGCCGGTGAACTGATTTAGCGTGTTAGATTGACGCGATGTGATTATAAGTGAGCCTGCACTTATTAAACGATCATCGGTTAGCATTAACTCTATCTGCCTAACAAAAGGTCCAGGTTCGATGCCAGGGTAGATATTATTTATTGACAGGTATTTGTTCTCAGCCGGCCGTCATTTTTTTTGTGACATTATATAAATATTTTTTTGTATATTTTCATATACATTCATACACATTTCATATACCCGTGAGAATCATAGTGCTGGGAAACATGAGCATTTACTTATTAATTATATATTTAAAAGTATGATTTATACCTATATAAAAGAATAATAATATATTAATAACAAACACAAACATACTGCTGAAACATATTAGATTCCTATTAGATTTGAAATTAATGTCAAGATTCAATTTGAGTAGAAGACGAAAGACTATTTAATTTAAACTTTCGGCCGAAGCTGGTAAGTGGTTTACTGAAGGGCATGTGTGTGGTATCCGGTGCAAACCACACCGGGACTAGGATGGACAAGTAGCTCAGATTGAAAAAAAAAGACTCCACCTGCGCCCTTATCCATAATGCAGCGTCCTAAATATGCTGACCCGTCCGCACATATCGCTCACGCACACACTTACATCACAGCGTGCCGACCTGAGGTTCACATTCGCGGGGCGAAGTGTGTAGTCTAGTAAAAGTGAAAAAAAAATGTCATCACGAGTTTTCACAACACGTATTACAAAAGAAGTGTCAAAGTATTACGAGTCACTGTTATGACTCTATGTGTTATGTATTATAACCACCAAGGACTCAACCTATACATGTAACCAATTTGTCGGTTATCATACATTCAATTTTGGGAAACGTCGTACCTGCTTTATGACAGTAATAAATCAACAAATTGTCTCTATCCATACAAGAAAATTGCTGATTTTATCAGAATATGAAACAGCAACTGAATTTAAAATCCTACAACTTTCAAAGCTAAAATAGTAAATTGCTCTTAACTTTTTTTATCATCAAAATATCAAATGTTTCCTAAAATTAGATCTGATGGGATAATTCAAAATAACACGTATACTTTTTAACAATTAACAGATATACACATATAACAGATACGGCGCTTTCGCTTTGGAAAAACGGCGCCGGCGTCGAATCCTTCTTTTTAAACATGTTATGGATATTAAATTTCGGATCTGGATATGGATATATAAATAATATTTTACCGGTTTCGATTACGGTGTCTCAGCTCCATAACATCCCTGCTTCTTTACTAGTTCGCGATAACTATGTATGTATATGAACCAAACTAACCCAGCAATGTATGCCAGTGTCAAAAATTGTTACGACTATCCCAAAAGGCCTTCGTCGAAACTGTAACTGTACCAACGAACAAAAACATTCCACCGTCCATCGTTGCTACATATCGTATCAGTCGAATACAACAACCGAGAACTTTCTATTACCAACAATTATTATCACCAGTATGTACGCCTCGACTGACTTTCCCACACAAATGGGTAATTCGCATTGAATGAACTATGTAATGTACTACGTGACTGCATCCGGGTCACAATAAATAGTTCTAATTGTAAAATAATTAATTATTCAATTTACCTCTTCTAAGTCGTTACTTAAACTATGCCTTACGCCAAGAAATAGTACATATATTATTTTAAATTTATTTATAACATTTTTATTTATGGACGGATTGAGGTGAAACGATACATAAATATTAAGCGATGCTTGTTTTGTGTTCTAGTGCGTTAGTAAAGGCTCCTAATAATATTTTTTCTCGTTATATCGTTCATGCACAGAAAGCGATCAGTTAGAATTTTATTATGTATATTTATATATTTATTATATATGTGTATAGAAACGACAGAAATAGCAATAAAAAACACAAAAAAAAAACCAGCTAAACGCGTGACGGTTCACGCACAGTGAAGAGTTCCAAGGTCGGGATACCTATTATTATTATTAGAGATTTAAACGACAGCAAAACTTGGTTTGTTTTCCTTAATATTACTAGAGGAACAATCAATAGTAATAATCAATAGTGGTGAAGCAAAAAAATGACATTCATAAGTATATTTACTGAATGCCTATATAATTAAATTATTTTGAATTTAAATTTTGAATATACCTAAATAACTTAACTACTAAACAAATTATCTTATTGCATCCAGTGTTATATTGTGTGTTAAATAGAATTTATTCTATCTTTAATTTTTTGGTAATTGTTTTTAGAAAAAATACGCTTTTTACTCCTTAAGAGTTTTGGAAACGTATACACATATATCAATAGGAAAATGTCTATTGAAACCTTCATCATTTTGGAAGATCCACTTCTAGACACGCAAGGTTTGCCACCCCTCATTTATGTTATACTAGCGGCCCGCCTCAACTTCGTTCGGGTTGAACAATTATAGTAATTTATATATAGCCTGTGTCCATCCGGAATAATGTACCTTTCAAAGTGCTAAATTCGCACTTACTCTGTATAACAATAGTATAGATTTAACTATTTTATTGCGTAGGTCTATAGAACACCTACATCGTCTATTCAGTGCTAATATAGGGCTGAAACACCAACGTCGTGTCCCTCACACGACGAAAAGGGTTCAGTTTTTGTGTAGAAAATATTCACATTGACACCATTTTTTACTTCATTCTATAATTTTTTATTGTTATTATCTGTATAATTAAAATTAATTTACACCAAAGCTAGCTCGTATTGAGGCCGCACATGGAGGCCACGTGCGGCCCTGAAGCCGCAAGTTCCCCATTTCTGGTATAGATCGATATATTCATCACAAGACGCCTGAAAATAAAAGCACCGCAACCGATTCCGCACAGGTTAAAACGTACTTACTTTGAAATTACCGTGTGTTGTTTTAAAAGATGCGCTGAGGAGTTACTTTTGCCGTTTCTACTTCTCAATGTTTTTTTATTGATAATAGCTAATAAACAAGCAGACGAGCCACCTGATGGTAAGTGATCACCGTCGCCCATGGACATCAGCAAGACCAAAGGTATCACTGATGGGTTGTCGGCCAGGACATGAGAAGAAGGTAAGAAAGATAGAACTGGCTCTCAAGCCCCCAGCCGGAACACGAGTCGTTTGGCGGCTGACTCGGGCAGGAGGGTGGTAGCTAGCCAGGCAGGCTTCACGGAAAAATAATAATACCAATAATAATATTAATTAGTTAATTATAATATTGATAATATAATCCTTATGCAAAGCCCTTACCACCAAGCAGGTCGGCTTCCGTCACCTCTTCCGACAATCTGTTTTGCCAGCATGGGATTGAGGGTCGCATTCTAAGCCGCCCCAATACGGCAATAATGTTAAAGCACCTTTTCGAAACAGGCGGTAGAATTAATAAAATGACGTACATTAAGTATTAACAAAATACCTAAATGATAAAATAATCTTAAATTTAATGAAATACATGATCATTGCATTAATATAATAACTGATATAGTGACACTTATTTATTATACATAACTCTGTGAATAACATATTTATCGTAATGAGGTTTCCGCCCGCACGTCAAAGTCATAAGATATATAATAAAAAAAAACACTGTCAATGAATTTGATTCAACCAAGGTAGCATCATAAGCAACACACGAAGAATAGAACGCACAATTTATGTTACTTGGAACATTAGCTTGGTTAGTTATTACGTGCGACATGGCCCGTCGGTTTGTGCCATTTATAAGATCGATCGATCGATCGGACGCCAACGACGCCAAAGACGCCAACGGAGTCCACGGGCCGGTCACTGGTAATTAAAAAATTTACGTAGACTCATGTACTAACTGCCAGTTCAACACTAAGGTTCATTTCACGGTTACCCATAGAAGGAGGGTAACCAACCAAGTAAAGAAACCCCACGCCCGAGTATCGGTACTAGTAAGCCCCGAACCGACATTCAGGAGCTGCTTGGATCAACATTCAAAACAGCGACGCAGCAGCAGAAAGTCAATTGACCCAAATAATCATACGCACAATACAATCACGGCGCAGCGTGCGCTTGCGCAAATTGAATTAACAACCGCCATGCCTTCAATCTGTTCATGCTAGGGTCGCCATGATTGTTTAGATTAATAAACAATTTTATTACATACAACACTGGACGCCTGTGAATTGAAAGGTCGTTTTTAACTCGAATCGTTTACCCGATTGCTGTCCAAGCCGTTGATCCATTGAACACGATACTTTATAAATATAGTTTACATAACGAACAGATGGCGGTAGTGAGTGACAGCTGTCTCGTGGAGCCAGTGATATTCCCTATCGTAACAGTTGTGAATCGTACTTTGCGATTCTCGCAAGTTTGATACATACAAATCTACATACGACATAACATATAAATATTATTGTTTTATGCTTAAGATGGAACCTACTTCCTTTGTTTTGCGATAGCTGTACCTTATCTGCTTCGACACAGTTTTTATTATCGCAGTTCTTTATGAACAATTGCATATTGTTATCTTTTTTATGTTAAATTATCTGTATTGATATTACAAAGAGAGAGGCGAATTTTGCGAGTTTGTGTATTATGCGCAAAGTAATCTCCAGCACCACGGCTACTATTTGTAACATTATGTTACCATTTGAAAGTGTGCGTCACGTAACGTACGCACCCCAACATATTCGGGACGGGCTGCTAGTATTAATTAGAAATCTTTAATTAACCGTTGTAATCCCAGTATATCTTCAAACGGTGGTGACTGGTACTACTCTCCCACGCGGCCAAATGGCGAACGACATTTAATTTTGCCGCTTCGTTGGTCACGTGCGCCTCTCTCTGTTGGTATTCCTTTGTCAGTTCTCATGTTTAGATTGTTAAAGTTTACATCGATTATTGGTTCGTTAGTTAATCAGTTTCTACTTAATTATTTTAACAGTGTCATATCAAAACCTATTACAACAATCGAATACAATTAATTAATTTGTTTTTGTACTTTTTTATGAGCTCTCGACTGCATCATATAATTCAACCAGCTACAGATTGATATGATCAAAAGACTTAGGGGTCATAGCACACATGTCAAGACCGTCTATTCGAGCTGCAGCGCGGTTCGTGAGCTTGTCCCGAGGCGAGGCGATCATGATACGACTCCGATTAGTGTGCGTTGCAGTTGGGAGTTTCATACAATGAATACTGGAAGACTCGAGTTGATACGTTGACGATCCCTTTCCGACTTGATATGTGCGCTAGAACCTTAGCTCACTTTCTCACGAAATTGCAGATGAGTGGCGAACGATAGTGAAATCCGATGCAGGATATGAACTTCATAGAGATTTGTGTTTAAATGTCATTCGGTGAAATGAGACCGCGCAATACAAGTAAGTGTTATCGTGTCTAGCATTTGAACAAAAAAATAAGTGCATTAAGTGCACTAACAGCCTATTCTAATATATATACCGTAGCATTGCGTTTACCGAAAAACGTTAAAATTTTAATTTTAATTATATTATTTTAATAATACTAACCAATGTTAGTAATCCATATAATTGGATTGGTAATTATCTCACATAAAACTTTATTTAATGGATTATACTGTTTTGTTGTTATATTGTAGATAACAAATACAATGGGATATTAATATACACAATTTCCTATATTAAGTTTTACATTGTTTCCGTGTGTACATTTGTAAATTGTTTTTTTTTTATTAGTCTGCGAGTCGCGCGCCCTTCCGTGAAACCTCAAATACCTCAAGTATAGACATAATTATCAATGAAATGTAATGTTGTATTAAACAAAAATTATAACTTTACAAGTGATAATACTACAACCTACCCAATTACCACCTTACTTTTAACCTGTTATTTAGTCTCATTTGGTACAACAACCTGCCACAGGATAATATTCTTATATATGTATAACCAGTGGCAATTCTTACTGTGAAAATGTCACTGGTACCCATAACACAAGTTTGATCTTAGCATGGGTACCAGAGAATAATATGCACTTACTTATAGACGACTTAACAAATGTATTGTATTCAATTGTAATTTTTACTTTGTGTGCAAATAAAAATCCTGAAAATTCCTATTAAGGTTAAGGATAAGATCGCCTATTGTATAATATGTTAAACTGATCTTTTACCATGTCAATGCTACGGTGTACAATAATAATTATAATTGTAATAATAATTACAATAAAACGATTCTACAATGTTTGTCACGTTCCATTTGCGTATGTCTATGGCATCCTCATCGCAATCTTAGTGCAGGAATATAGGAGGGTATTATTGCATGTATTTTCACACTTTAGATGCAAAGTTTGCTAGGTTGTTACAGCCGAAATACCAAGATTTCCAAAAACTATATTGAATAATGATAAATTACATAACAAGTTTTTATTCAGTCAAATAATTAAAAAAAACATAAAAGCGACAGAAGAACTGATAGCATCGGTACATACGGTGCCTCGTAAATGAATTATTACAAAACTATTGCAGAATCATGATTCTCGACAACGTTAAAAACGGAACGTGTCGAAGAGTCCTTTCATAGAATCTAAGTTTCATCACAGAATATTTCAAATTACAAAACTATTACACACTATTGTAACAGTTGATTATTACTGGTTAATATTTCAAATGGTATCTGAATGAAAACGAGCAGCGAACGTTGTGCCATCGACATACTTAGACAGTTAGATCTGGAAATGTACAGGAGACCGTTAATGACAACATTTCATAAGCGGATTTTCTTGAGGCGTACGGCTTCAGTCATGCTCGAGTCTAAACCAATCCCCCTTGATTGTGGGTGCACCCTGCAGAACATCGGACGGGTATGGCGAAAGATACCTCTTGTTACAAGTCGTTGGATTGTGTACCACCCAGTTTAAGCATTAATGTTTAATCCCGGGTAATAGGTGTTTTTTTTACCTGCCTAAGTGTTTTTTTTATCTATCACCCTCCTTCTAGAATTCATCATGAATTGTTTTGTACTCATTTCGGTTGCAGCGTTAGAAATTAATTCAGGTTTTAAAAAAACGATGAAATACTTCAGATAATTTGACTTTCAAACAAACAAAATCATCAAAAAGTAGATAGATTTACAAAACACACACAACACTTCGAAACGATGAGATCGAAGATTCGAAACGATCGAAAGAGACGATGTAAAACGATGAATCTCATCGGTTTTTATACATTTTACCCAATAAAAAATGCAGGTCAACCGTAACAATGGCGCAAGTTCCCAGGCTTACCTCAAACGGCTGCGATCGCATGAACGGCCACAATTAAAATGGCCGACCTTGCCTCCAATGGGACCATCATCACACGCGGGTTACAGTTTCACGAAGACAATTAAAGAGAGTTTAACTACCCAACTTAAGGGTATACATTGCGAAATATATTTTAATTATAATCTACGTGTTACAAATGTAAGTATGTCTTTAGCTACGGTACTTTCAATGTAGACTAATAATAATATTATAGTGACAAAATTGTAAATGTAATATTTTTTATAAATTATAATGTAAGTATAATTTGTTATCGATATCCCAGGCATATTTTTTTTTCGTAGTTTTTATCTGTCTGTCTGTTCATGTACAAAACTAAGACCACGTAACACATTGATACAATTCTTGACATGTTGGTGATAATCTAGGATAATGTTCGTTCTGAGGAATGGATCTGTTACTATGGAATTTTCCGAAGCAAAGCAGAGTTTGGATATTTGTACTTTATATGTCGCACCTTTAGAATGAATGTGAATTGACTCAAAATTCCTGAAATTCCAGATTTTACTATAAATTTACTTAAAAAAGCCTACTCTAAAACCCCATGGTGAAAAAGAGCCCGAATTATGAGTGAGAAAAGTAAAAACGGAAAACCTCATATCATCATCATATCATACATCAGTCTCTTTAAATTTACTGAAGACCATACATTTTTGAAAACTTTCTTCGTCATTTCCCATAAATTGCAATTTTCGAGTTAAGTTCCTTTCATTCTAAGGGTGCGATATATTTAAGATTTACTTAAGAAAATAGCATATTGATATATCGGATTACAAAGACCAGTAAAATATAGGTGATCGCATACGGGTGCGTCATTTTATATGAGTTTCTCGGGGACCTAATGAAGCTATTTAGGTTCCATTCGCCCCTAAGTCTAAGTCAAGATTTCCCAACCCGGGGACATTTATCCCCGCAGGCTTATACTGCGAGAGTAATAAAGATGGTAAGAATAAACAGGTAGTAAACATTTACGTATTCAATAAAATGACAGATCAACTGCGCGTGGTGTTAAAATTAGTTTCCGTAATAGATCAATATGGAAAACCCCAAAACTCACTCGTTTAACCGAACCACTCTTGCTCGTGGTGCATCCTAGTAAACAACGAATGAGACAATGGCACCAGATACTTCCTGTTGAAGATCGCTGGTTTCCATACCGCCCAGCTAAATCCCGATGGCACTCATCTTTTGATAAGGTTCGTTACTTATCTCGCTACCACCCTCTTTCTATAATCACGTAAAATGTTTTGACATCATCATTATAGCTCATACTGTCCCAATGTTGGGCTCAGGTCTCCTCTCACAATCAGTGGGGTTAAGGCCACAGTCCATCACATTGCCCGAGTGTGGATTGGCAGACATCACACACCTTTGAGAAGTTATGTAGAACTCTACGTGTATGTTGAAACCTGCACACAAGGAAACTTTTACAATGTTTCCTTCACTGAACCAAGTTAAAATTGATACGTACTCCACACATAATTAGAAAAAGCGGAGATGTGTGGCAGGATTTGATTTAATCTCCAAACGATTATCCTACCTTTGCTTCTAAACGTATTCCAGTTCTAATATCGGACATAAAATTGAGAAACGATTTCGCTACTTCGTCTTCGCATGACGGAGCCTTTGTTTCTGCACCATGTCCATTGCACTGACTCTTGTTCTACAGTTGTTCATTGGTACTAATGACCACTTATCATCAGGTGGTCCGTCTGCTATGTGGCAAAAAAAGGAACGCCAACACCTCCTTGCACCGCTGTCGCCCCAGCGGAAACGTACATTATTTCCACCAGTGGCTACAGAAAGCCGTGCAGCTCACCGATTGGCCCGGTGCGGTGGTTAGCTGCAATTATAATACTTGCGCTAATGACGTGTGAAAGTGAGTATGTTTAACTGTTTTGTTAGCTAATACGAACCGGCTTCGATAGCGAAATAGCAATTATCGTTGTAGGTATATCATCAATATTGTAAAGCTTCTGTTATCAAACAGTGATTTTTCTTGTGTTGTTGATAGTTGGTAGGCGAAGCGAAGCCGCTCAATAGATATTGCTAACACCATTGACGTCATCGATGCATTGACCATCGAGGAGCTAGCGATGAACGGTTGAGTTAAAAAGTAAGCCCGCCATTCAAATTCGTTTCGGCAAATCTGGTGCTTGGGCTTAGAAACGGTAAATATGTTTTTGTCTAGTTGTATGAATTAGAAACGTATTAAGTTAGTGTAACAGCTGAAGCCAGATGGTCAAAGTTTTATTCACTGCCTTGTTAATAGTTTATAATATTAACTTTTATCCTTTGCCGTGGAAACGGATGCATTTCCCGAGATAAAAAGTATCCTAGGTTACGATTACGATTAAAATGTCAAGTAGGTACCACCCTATTCCGTCCAGTGGTTTTATTGTGATACGTGGTCCGACACACAGACAGACAGATAGAAAGGCAAACAGAAAAATAAACAAAAATTTCCAAAAAAATATTTTCAGCACTAATAAAGCCTACCTATATGGTTTTGGGGTTCGATACCCGGCCGGGGCAGACATTTATGTGACAGATAAATGTTTGTTCTTGGATCATAGGTGTTTGTGACGTCATATTTGGGAATCCTAGTGCGGGGGTGTGTGTGTAAACGTTTATATATAAAAGTTTCCAAAAAAAAATGTAATCTGTAATTCGACCGTGTTACAACTTTATTATTATTAGATAAGTACTGTAGCAAAATAAAAGTAAGGTCACAAAGAACAGGAGACTTTTTATGCTTGAGTACATACACCGCCAACCATTTCAGTAGCTCTGGACGGAGTCCGAATGGCAAAAGAAACGTGACAATCAAAATTTTATACCACTTTACGAATGACGTACAGATTACGTTTAGAAACTGGGCAATTACAACGTGAACCCGATTCCGAACCGATAAAAACATCTCAAGATTAATTTTACGACGAGGAACGTGGACATACATATAATTAAATTCTAACTGATCGTTTCCTGTACATTAACGGTATATGAGAACAACTATCATTAGGGGCCTATATTAACGCAATAGAACCCAAAGCAATAGTTGTTAGAATATTTGACTGTTCGTTTGTCCGCGCTAATCTCAGAAACGGCTTAGCCGTTGTCGTTACGGTTTTCACTAATGTATTGCAGCAAACATCACTTAATATTTCAAATTAATTTCATTACAATCCGTCCATAAATAAAAAAGAGCTAAGTATTTCTAAGCGAAAGGCGTAGGTTTCTGAAGCGAAGCGACGGCGGTATGCTATTACAGTAATAGATTTTACCATCATTCATCTCAATACAGTTGGAATTACAGTATCCGATTTCATCCTTAGCGGAGTGCAGTATGAACAGATACGGTCGGCTTGGATTAGATCGTTGCACCAGTTCGCACAGCAAAATTCATACGTGATAAATTAGTACTTTACACTAGATCTGCCGTTCGGTAGGCATGGAATCAAATCCTGAATGTTTGAATTACAATGCATGTTGCGTGCATTTTGTAAGCATGGAATCAAATCCTGAATGTTTGAATTACAATGCATGTTGTGTGAATTTTGTAGGCATGAAATCAAATCCTGAATCCTTGAATTACAACGCAAGTTACGTGCATTCCACAAGTGTATCATATTAAATATCAATTCCTTCCGTGAAGGAGAACACTGGGCGTTGAAATCATGAGGAATATCTATCTACTGCATATTTGAGAGTTTTTCGTTACATCTTCAAGGAAATAGGACAATATACCTCAATATAATCATAATCTATCTATGTATCGTTTCGATAAAATATGGTGATTTTACCATGTTAAAATGTTTTTATTAACTCGCTTTCTTGTACATCTGTCCGGGTGGAATTTTGTAATTGATTTTAAACTAATTTTAAACTTCCCGATGAGCTACATACTTGAAATTTGGACCATAGCTCACAAGTGGATGATGATGCATGAAAATGTGAAAAAAAAAAACGAAGATAAATTTTATACTTTTAAGTCCGTTATATAAACATGATACGTTAAATTTTTTTTTACTCGTAAGTTTGTATTACGTATACTAATTACTTACTTATTTGTGCATAATAATTCTAGTCATTCGGCAAAAAAATATGCCTCATATTAATTTTAGGAATCTATCACCACTTTCTAACTTCTTCAACATTTTTATTTTCAATTAACCACTGAATTTTACGTTCTTGCAATATAAAATAGTAAGTCGCGAAACACGCGTAATTGATCACCCAAGTGTAAAGCCTCTTACACACAATACATTGAAGAAACCATGTGACAAAATTGAAAGTATGGAAAGACTGAAGAAATATTTTGTGTTCCATATAGGATTCGAAGGCAACTATTAATTTTAATTTGTATGATTACATGCGACATAATTCTGCATACTTTATCGTAACATGCACTACTTAATATATTTTAATGTTTTTATTATGTATACATGCGTGTGTGTATGTACATGTGAGTTGTTGTTAAACCTCAAACACAACAGACACAGAAAGTACGTAATTTAAAGAACGCTAACAACAACAAGGAGGACAAGGATGCCTGGACAAAATTAGTGTCGAAACCAGTGCCGCACAGGTTTAAACTTTTGTAATTATACCATGTGTTGTTTAAAAGATGCGCTGAGGAGTTTCTTTCGCCGTTTCTTCTCCTCATTGTTAAAACACCTTTTCGAAACGGTGATAGAAGCAAAAAATGACGTTCATAAGTGTATTTACTGAATACCAATATGATTACATGATTTTGAATTTGAATTTGCTAAATAAATAAAAAATATTAAAATCCGAAACACCGAATATTCGGACACCGACTCTGGATAACAGCTGTAAATTAAAGCCTGGCTTCGAAACTAGGAACAGCACTTGCAAGTTATATATTTAGGGGTTTTACTTTTAATCGGGTCTTATCCCGACCAAACAGATTGACGGTCAGAAGATAACAGTGAGAAGTAAAAGTTATGCTGTGATAGCTTCTAAATCCACTGTTGAACATGGGAAGGATTATGTTCAACACTGCATTTCGAAAGGTTAATTGATATACGAACGGATGTAAAATGGATGAAGATGGATAGGTTGATGGATAGGTATGAATAGTTTTAACCATGTTAATAAAATTTTAGTATACACCTCGTCCAGATGTTGGAGGCTCACCGTACATTCGCCTTCCCTAATTGACATCACGTCGATTGGTTCTGACCCGTCTAAATCCTTTACTACTGGTCATCTAACAATCTGACCAATGTAGCTAGAAAGCATCGTACACTCTCGTTTACAAAAGCTTAATGACCAATCAAGTACCTTTCCCAAATAATATCCGCCCCACTGAAAGGACAAAATTCGAAATGACAAAACTTACTGTCGGATACTGTATACTCTCCTTTGTCGTCATAAGTCATTGTCACTCAGGAAGGCACTTGACGGACGGAGGAATTAAACAGAGTTTTCATATAGCAAAAAATCTCGTCACGAACACGCAAGCCTACGGAATGACAGTTTTTGTGGCTGTAATTCAGGTTTGTTTCTAAAATGCGCGGAATAACTCTGGACATATGATTTCAATGTATTGCAATATTATTATTTTACAATTACGTTGGCGAAACGCCCGAGTCCTACTATGCAGTACAAATGCAGATTGGCAAATGTCTTGAGGATAAAAAACATTGTCTACCGTTTAGGTTCAGCGAACAATAGTTTCTGATAATTGAAAGTGACAGCTATTTGTTAAGAAGTACGGAAAGCGATATTGCAAACGGTTACTCTACATACTGGTTTGTACTTCGCTTCTCCAGACGAGGGACCGAGTTCGAATCCTGCACGCACCTCTTAGTTTTTCAAATATGTATGCCTATTAAAAAGAATTATCACCTACTTCAACGAAGAAAAACCTTGCAAATCCAAAATTCAATCATCCAAAACAAGAAATCTCACAAATCCCAGTCGGAGTTGGCTGTAATATGCCGATCCTCATTCAGCGTATTAGACCATATCCTTAAAACCGTCTTAAGGCGAGAGGAGACTAGAACGATCCTGAAGAATATTCAAAGTGTTACTTGGCAGCTAAACTGAAATATCAAACCGACGCATTCCCGGCCGGAGGGCATATTACGTCGATCGTAAATGATCGGATGGGTTGAACAAATCCGATTGCAGGTGAAATGAGAAGCGTAAATGCTAGTACAAAATTTTACAAGGCCATTTTTGCTTCGGTGATCTCGTTAAGACGCAGATCCCGATTATCATTATATAGACTTAATGCCTTAATCTTTAATTTTTGTAGTGTTCGAATTCCAAAAGATTTTCCAACACTTTGACTTGTCATTAACCCCGCCATTAATTTGCACGTTCACTGTCTTTGTACGACGTTGCAAGGATATTTGGACAAGGCTTTTTGCACAAAACACTTATTTCAAGACGCGTTCTTTTATTCTACGTATGGCGACAGATCCTAAGCCAACAGTTGCCGATCGATTCTGTATGGAGACTGTTTGTTACCTCTAAGGACGCAACGGTATGATCTAGGATTCAATTACAAGAGACCCTTGCTCTGCAGACCGCGATCTGATGTTAATTTGAAGCTACTTGCAGAAAGTATAGGTTTGCAAGAGACGTTTCAGGTGAATAGTTCTAAACCCTTAACATCATAATAGATTGACCATGCTTGTACAATACTCGGATGATATTTTTTTACCTTATAACCAGTAGTCTCGCGCCTAAAGTGACAGTTGTTTAATATGATAACGGCAATCAGATATCATTTTACGTCAGCGATAACCTGCGAGCGATAAGGCGTCTTATTTTTTTTTTATGTTACATAATGAAAATGGCATACCCGATTGCCAATCAAATATGTTCGGATCCAACAATGGTAAGTACATTTAGAACGAACAAAATTATGTTTCCTTTCGTTGGGGTGTAGTAATTTAGTCTTATAAGTGAGACAACGTATAATAAGTATAAATGTATTTACTGAATACCTATATGATTAAATTATTTTGAATTTGGAATTTGAACGCTGTCGTCTGGACGAAAAGTGTAATAAATTGAAATTTGGGCCCAGAAAATATAAAGACACTGCAATGTTTAAGTATAAAAAATATGGCAAAAAAATCCACTATTTTTCTTATTTAGTTAATTAACTTTTATTGCACGGCATGATGTAACAATTGTAAAATGTATAATAGAAAGCTTTTTATTACTTTTTTGGCTTGAGAGCCAGTGATGTCTTTCTAACCTTCTCATTGCTGCTTCTCAATCCTCACTCATTCATGGTGCTGCTGAATGCCATCTATCTGCGATGGACTCGATGGAGCGGCGTGCAAAGAGGCTCAGTGGTGACCCAGATCTAGTTAAAACCAATCTACAAAGCCTCGAGCACATGCGCAGGGTTGCCAGCCTCTCGGTCTTCTATAGGGTACATTTTGGAAAGTGTGCACAGGAATTGTTCGAGTTAATTCCCCATCGTCGTTCCTCCAGCGGACAACTCAATGTACGGCAGGGCCATTACGTAGTGAACGTACCACCTGCTCGGACGACGCAGTTTGCGTCTTCATTCTTTATGCGCACTGCCGAGGGCTGGAACAACTTGCCCGCGTCGGTGTTCCCGGCTACTTACGATTCTCAACTCAACATCTTAGGCTTCATCACCACTTACCATTATGTGAGGTTGTGGTCAAACCTTAACTTATTTCATGTAAAAAAAACGTAACGAAACCACAATACTATATTAATAATATTTTAAGTGTTGTTTGCGTTTAACATAACAAAAAAATACTTTTATCCTTTATAATAAAATTATTATTAAATGTAATTATAAAATTATCAGTGTGTTAAAACATCACTTGTGTAAGTGCTGTGTAGCACACATACACACACATCGATGCACACACACACAAATATACACACAGACACACACACACCAGACACGTTCACACGATATCAAATCCTAATTAATTTCTGTATAATCCCTAAATGTACATGCACTTTCCTGTATCACCGGGACCATCTTGCAATGTTAGAAGCCAATCTCCTCGTGAGAACGCTGGTACCCATAACACAAGTAAAATCTTCTCATAGGTATCAGAGTTCAACAAAACACTTATGTAACTTTTATTGTTGTTGTAATTGAATTTGTTTTTTCTTTAGCATAAAGTGTTGTTCAACCTTATTTTTGAATAAACTTTTATAAAAAAAAAAACGACTTACAATGTATAATCTTATATTATCGTATCTCATGTATTAAATGAAATGAGTCAATAACAAATAGCCAAGGCAATACACGCACGCACGCACACAAATTTAAATTTGTACTAAATTGGTATTAAGTGTTGTAAATATTTAACACCATTATGTAGTGTCTATCACCTTTGCAAATATACTCAAGTTTCATTAATGTACAATAATAACTGGGCCTCTTGCTTCGCTTCGGGACACATGTTACGATCGCACATAGTAACCGCATCCGAAGCAAGTCGTACTCGTTGTTATCAGGTGTTTAATAAGTTATTTACATTTAAATAAATAAACGAACGCTCACAAACACTTACGCCGCCACATTAGTATTCCCTGTGAAGCGAGTGGCATTCACACACACAAATAGACATCACAAACGCCCATCATTTGACACATAAACGTCGGCCCCGGTCGAGAATCGAACTCGGGACCCCACGCTGGGCAGGCAGGTCGCTACCAACTGTGCTACAAAGTTATCACATCTTATTACATCGTTACCTTGAAAAATTGAACTCCGAGCAGTAGTTTGTACAAATTATAAATAAATGTACACGGGCAAGATATTTCATTACTTTTAATTGGTTTTTAATTACGTAATAAAATTATATTTGTATTTTCCGCTATTAGCGTAATTATTTAAGAAGAAATAAACCTGTTTACTAATTTTTTAAGTCATGCTACGAGTATAAAAATTCATGGGGCTCGTAAAAATATATCTTTATATACATTTGAAGACTTCAAAAACAAAATGCAAGATGTCTCGTGACATTCTTCGGAGTCACACTGAAATTTTTGACTTGCTTGCTAACTGGTTCCGTGGTGTAGTGGTTATCACATCTGCTTTACACGCAGAAGGCCGCCAGTTCGATCCTGGCCGGAATCACACATTTTTAGCAGTTTATAAAAAAATTCTTTTCATTCAATACATTATTTTTTACTCGTGTATTTTAAACCATTGATGTTTTTTTTAAATTCTCTATTTCAGTCAATTTTGTTTGTGAAAATTTTATTTGATTTAACAAATTACTAAATATTCAGAACAAATGAGTGTTTGCAAAAATATATTTTTTTTAAATATCCATATATCTGTGTGAGTAGAATGTGTAATTTACATAACAATTAAATAATACTGTTATCAAAGACAAAAGGGGTCTAATTTTTTTTTTACCTTTTTAGTAAAAAAAAAAAGTTCACTAACAATTGTATACAATGAACAACAATAATTTCAGTCATAACATGTTGTATAAGGCATCCTTATTAACTTACAATCATGTGGGATTGTAATCAAGCAATCAATGTCTGATAACAGGTAAAAAAAATATCAACAATGTGTAGATTACAATTTCAAACATCTTTTTGTATTTTTCTATGTCTGCATATTTTTTTATTTATATTCATCTTACCTTGTAATATCTAATTTGTTTGATGTGATTATGTAAATGATAATTTTTTTATAGATATATTTATATCAAATAGGACTTTCGTTCTTTTAGTGCATTATTTACAAAGGATATAATTATTGAAATGACAGTGCTATAATCGGTTCCAAGCAGTATACATATGTATATTTTTTTGTTATTTCTTTCATATAGATATTGATTTAAACGACGCACTGAGTTTCTTTCGCGGTTTTATCTTCTGTTTCATATATTGCATTTAAAAAATGATTGCACATAGATATTGTCCACTGCGGCTTTGTCGCCTGTGAGTACAATTCAAAACCCAACCTAGATCTAAAGCATCCAGATAAAAAATGGCTCATCTCATTTGATACATACATTGGAATGATAAAACCTAGTCCTGGAAAGGTCTAAAACTTATCAGACTCAATGAAATACAATTGTGGAGCATAGCCTTTTTATCATATTTTAGATGTATTCAGAGACTCATTGTTTGTTTTCACCTTTTGTAAATGGTAATAGAAGTAAATAATTACGTACATACATATTCGTAAGTGTACTATATATATGTGTATATTATGTATATCACTATATATGTGTGTATATTAAGTAAGTAAGTACTTATCACCTTTGAATTAAATTACTTTAAATTTGAATGTGAACTACATTTAAATTAAGATTGTATCCCAAATATAACCATAAAAAAATTAAATATGATGCCGTGCATTACTAATAAAATTATTAACTTGTTAATATATCTGTCTACACATCTTAAGGTTAATCACACAACAGGTGGTAACATAAAAATGACCAGCTATGCAAGCTTCCCTGTTCAAATAAAGCATTAATTAAGTTCTGTTTACAATAAACTGTGTGAGATATTTCAATGACAAGTGAACTGTGAAGCACCATTTATGTGCCTATATTTATAACAGAACACATATCTGGAATATGATGTTCTGTTGGTAAGGATTTTATGATTGAAGTAAGAGAAACCAAATCTACTACAAACTCCTTTGCAAGACACTGGTCTTTCCTAATTTATTAGTATTATACTCAGTTTATGAATATATGTACTTATTTATACCAATAGTCAATAAACAAGCAAACAGGCCACCTGAATGAAATCTGTCACATTCTCCAATGGAAAGCAAAGCACAAAGGTATCCATTCAGTATTGCAACATGAGATGAAAACTGAATCTGCTGATATTTGTGTTGTTAACATTTTAACAGAAACAAGTCAAATATTACACAGTTAATTCAAGATGAAACACAGTCAACTAAGCAGATAAAAACACCTATCAACACATACAGAAAGAGCTCAGCATCTTCAAAGGAATCCGGCATAACTTGTTTAACTAGGTGTATCAATAATATATTTGCTTGCTTTGCATCAAACAACAAACATGACACAAAGTGAATGCATCATTGGTTTTTTAATTACGTTGTCACTAAGAAAACTTCAGGTTATCCAGGCCTCACAGAAGTTTAATGTTTGCTTTAATTATGAAGGTGAAATTCAGTCCTTATCACAGATAACACACTGTTATCAAGGCATTTGTTTGGTAAGTTTAGCAAACATGTTTTATAACAATATTAATAGCTAACTATGTTTGGTAGGCCTTCAGACTACCATTGCAAAATATCTTAAACTAGTTATATTTTTTTAATTTGTACAAATATTTTGAAGTCCTACCATGTCAAAAAAGTTGAAATTTGACACATATACACTGTAACGAAATGAGTTGTTAATTTGGCAATAAACTTTATGAGTTTCAAATTAAATAAAAAACTTAGGGTTTGTGCTATATCAAATGAAACAGCTAATTTTAAGGGTCAATTTTTATATGATACCAGTTAAGACATTAAAAGTACTAGGCCACAAAATTTAAAATTATAAGATGTATTAAAAGATTCATACTTTACTGGAAAACCTAAATTAATATCTCAAGTACTTTAAATTGCTATGGGAAACTACATTTTTTTTGGATATAATTATGGTATGAAATCCTATATAACAGCACACATTATTATCCTTTTATTTGCTTCCAACTCTACACCATTATTAAACTTGTCTTAAATTCCAGAATAGGTTACTAACAAGACATCAAGAATAGTTATTCTTCTTAGAACTTGAGTACATCTATACAGAAAAGAGTATGATGCAGCCATAAATTTCAGTTCCAATAATTAAATTGTTGTTCAGTACATACACACATATGTAGCAATATTTTCCATCTACAGTTTTAAAACTCTAATCAAACTACCAACCTATTTAGTCTGAGACATTATTGCGGTAATCCACCAATCGAGACAATGGCACAATCAATTCTGACACAAGGTCGTCTAAATTGCCTAATTTGGACAAAGGATGAATACACTGATATAATGTTGAGAACCAGTGATATCAGCGCTAATTTATATAATTTAATGAGTCACCCGCCCGTCTATTTAAATTGGTGCACCGGGCGATGACAAATAACAAGCAAATAAAGTTTGTAAAACTTGTTATGTGAACGTGAAATAAAAATCTAACTTTCACACAACTATAGTTGCAGTGCGAAACAAATAAAAATATGAATGCCACTAAACTACTTTTCAAAGGAATGCAAGTGAAAATTACCTTGTCCAAACATTTTAATTCCTCCGTTGGATAAACTGTTTTCTCACACCGTGCGCAAGTTTTATTCATTTTGAACTATCTCAACACGAGCACACCACAAATAAATATAGCCACCAAAGTTCACAGAACAACACAAGTTACTACCATCCACAAACAAAGTTCACGACCCACGAAAACTTTTGGGAAAACACTCACGAACACAATTTCTGTAGCATCTCTGAACGCGCATGCCAAAATATGACAAATGGCGGCGGTTAGTATTGCCAACATTTAACAATCATCAATATTTAAATTTCTACCACAATAACTGAAAAAAATACTTCTATAAAAAAGTCACTCCATTATAATTTTTTTAAATTAGAATAAATCGATTTCGTTTCAAAATATTTATTATAGTTTTATTATGTTATGTGCCTGGATATGTTCAATAATAAAAAATGTCGGTACGCTATAATCCATCAAGAAAACCAATAATTAAAAACTAAAAATAATACAATAAACCCAATAAAAAGTAGACGTCTATGTTGAACACAAACATTTATCTTTCTGTAAAACAGCTAAAGCTTCGTTAAACAATTGTTTGGAAGTTTGTATCATTTCCGTCAGATGGTTGTAATCATCTTGTTTTTCTTCTTCGATCATTTTAAGTTTATCCTCCATTATTTTAAGTTTTTCTTCAGATAATTCTAATTTATATTTAAGTTCATCTTTATCTAGGGCTTCGTTTCCTTCAGCCATATTAGATTCTGAAGATGTAGTTTCACTTGGTCTATCCACTACAGCAGTAATAGACGAATGTTTCTTAATAACCAAGTTATTTACGGCTCCACCTTCTGTCTGATCCTTTCCTATTAAAGTCTTCGAGAGCTTTGAGCCTCTTCTAGAGTCCTTCCAGATTTTTAATTCTTCTTCCAAGGACGCTACTCGTTTTTCTAATCTCCTTTTCTTTTCTTTAATTTTCTTGCACGTCGTGTACAGATCTTCCCAATTCCGCCTTTCAGAATCCAGTCTCCCATTCAATGTTACGACTAGTTCTGAAAGTTTCTTGATTTCATTGTCTGTAGCTGTTTTCATAGGAGTGAAGAATACGCTTTGTAAGGAACACTCCTCATATCTCAACAACTGAGCTCTTAGTTCTTCAATTTTGGTGGCTTTCTCCGTTGCTTGTTCTCTTAATGCATCTATTTTAGCATCGGTATTTTTTATCAGCTTTTGATATTCACCAATTTCTGCGTTCATTTTGTTCATTTTAGACGTATTTTCTCTGAGAATATCTTGGTAGTATAGTTCCAAATTCTTGATTTGATTCTGGCGGCAATATTAATATAATTGCTATAATTAAATAACACTAACGTACCATTCAATAATTACGAAATAATACTTTAGTTAACAAAAGACATCGATAAGATTATAATTGGAAAATGAAGGTGAAATAATTAAAATTTATATATTTTACTTTTTAGAAGTGAAATGTTTTTATTATTATATAAAGTATACCTTCTGTTCATTAATCAGCATATCATCGTGATGGCTCTTTTCAACTAGAGTCTGCATCTTCTGTCTTATTGTAGTTGCATCACACTCAAGATTTCTAATCCTGCATCTAGCTCCTTCCAACTTCTTCTTTAACTCTTGATTTTCGGTCTTCAGATTATCTAATGTCTTCATTGCTTCTTCTATTTCTTTTTTTCGTTTTGTTTCTATTTCTCTTATCACCTGTAAAAAAATTGTGTTCTTAAAGGTCGAGTGTCAATGGCGCATATATGAGTAGGTACACGCGCATTTCTTTAGGCCTGCACAGCAAGTAATTTTATAAACTTCATGGCACGGGTGCTACCATCGGTAAACGAGGGCTCGCAGGTGGACGCTGCCTACTCTGTCTTTAAGAAAACATTCGACACAATTTGCACGCCATATCTGTTACATTTTTTGTAAACTACATGAATCGTCGATGATAGTACATGAACTGTAACGGGTGCGTATCTGAGCCTCATGACACTCGATCCGGCATCAATCAGGGCAGCAATTCGGAGGCTCTCAAATTCACAATAATGATAAACAACATGCCTGATGTCGAATGACATGGTGTATGTTTATTAGCCGTTAATGATTATGTTGCTGCTTGTGATAAAGGATAGAAATCATTGGCAAAGATTGCAAGATAGATAAGATATTTTCTCATGCTCGGAATTCTTTGCTTCATGAGCACTTAATGGAACCAGAGCCGATGAGACATGTCACACAGGCGATCTCACAAGAGAGTTAACTTTTAGCGATCACATAGTATTTGCAAAAGCGTTTACAAGATGCATGGAATTTGTTTCGAGAGAATTCACTAAAAACACAGTGGTTAAAGTTTTATATGATGCACTGGTCTGACGTCAATTGGAATAAAAGGCAATCATATGCGCACCACATGAGGTGAAATATATCACAATGGTGGAACAGATTTAAACCAAATTTAGAAGGTGTCTAGGTTTGATGTATCCAACATTGTTTGTATTAGGAATGTTCGGGCACGGGCATTTGTGTCCTATTTAATCAAAATCTTACGTGGTGTAGAGTCGAAATTGGGAGTGTTGCGTTGATTAAACGTTTCTGTGCCGGATAACTACATATGTGCGAAGATGCCAACGGAATCTGCCGGTCGTGCCGGTAGCCAGGATTGCCCTGCTAGCGAAGACGCCACTGACGCAGACAGTGTTAATAAACAATTAGACCTATAACAAGCTTCATATATTATACTGTAATTATTTTTTAAAATATTTATTTATAGAAGACTACCGCATTGAGTTAGTAACCTGGACAGGGAATCATTTCTTGTAAAAAATAATAATTAATTAACAATATAATATGTATGAGCAAACACAAATAAAGGTTTTCAATTTTATTAAGCGTCTAACAATAACGTAACTTTCTTTAAATTCACGTACCTGAGTCTGGTCCTTCTTTTTAGCATCTAAATAATCCTTATGTTTCCCATTTAATTTATTCTCAAGTTCACTAATTCTTGCTTGTAGTAAAACGATTTGCTGAGCTCTACCTTTCCATCCAGCCAGATCATTTTGTAATTCTTTTATACTGGTAAACTTATCACCGAGCTCTTGCTGTAATATTTTCGTAGCAATAAGTATATTGTTTTTAAGTTCTAAGTTTCTATTTTTGCTATCATACAACTTTTTATTGACTGCTGCGAGTTTATTGTTGAGATCTTTTAGTTCATCCGAGTTAATATCAATAGGCTCTTCTTTACACAAGCAAGCATCTAGTGGTTCATTTTCTTTATTAATTAAATCTAACTGCATAATCTTTCGTTCAAGCGCTGAATTTTTTGTTTTGTACCCTTCAAGCTCAGCTATAAGATGCCGATTTTGCTTACAAAGCTCCGTTATTTTAGCGCTTATAACACCAGCCGACTTTGAGGAAATAGCAGGACCATTCCCGGATATGATATCACGTATACGCTGTTTCAGGTCAACGATTGTTTTATTCAATTCTTTTATTTCTTCGTCCTTTGTAAAAATTAACTTACGGAGTCCATTATTCTCTCCAGTCATTATCTGAAACATTTTTTTATTACACGGTAAACAATCAGATGATAATCTAATGGTAAGTGTTCCAAACTGAACGATTTCAAATAGAAGGATCTATTATAGACTATTATATTGCTTAGAAAGTTAAACCGTGAACTCAGAAGGTGATGAATTCCTCCACTATTTCTTTCAAGGATAGATGGCTTATTTACGATCAATATCTCGATCGTCTCGATTATTTTAAATATTCGCTTTTACTTTTAATCTCCACTGTTATCATACCAGTTTAAAATACTTAAAATACATATTGCGCAATAAAATGATGGCAGTGGTTTTCAGTACGATCCGTGGAGTAGTCACTAGGTTTAAATAATAATCATACATTTATATCATGTGCATAAAATAGTTATGACGTAGTATTGCTATTAACTGTTTAAATTATTGTATTGGTTATGATTAAGAAACATACTTTAAGCTGTTCGATCAAATGAGCGTTGAGTTCTGGAGGATAGAGTACATCATCTGGATCTGGCTTATCAAGACTTGCTAACATTTTCAGTTTCATTTCATCCGTTTCCTCAATTTTTGTCGCCATATCAGCCAGTTTTTCATCTTTAACATTTGGTTTCGAACGTAATTTTGTTGATGAAATAGCTTTCTTGCCATCCATATTATTTAAAAGAAATTGTTATTAACAAACTCATTGACATTATCGTATTATTGACAGATTTTGATACCTGTCAGCAAAGCGTGTAATAAGGTTCTAAATTTAAAATATGTAACATAAAAGAACACTAATAGGAAAAATTATTGCTAAATACGGAAATATAAATTCACATGACAAAGATGAAAGGGGTTGACTGAGTACCTATTAATAATCATATTTCATAATTTTTTTTATTTCATTTAATCCGTATTTTTGAGAATTTTGTTACTTCTGGGTGAAATAAATCATTAACATATAAATAAACATTTTTCTTATGATATCGCGACTTATAATCCTATACAAATATAAATAATATAACGTAAAAAAAAGAAATCACGAACGGTAACGCAACTTAGATCTTCCAACTATTCCCCACAGAGTAGGTTATTCACCGCAAAAATGATTCTATCCTATGGAAGTATATGGTATCAAGTCAAAATTAAGTCAATTCCTATTTATAAGCAAATTTTAGACCCATATTCAAATAAAGGAAGCGGGGAAAGGAGTGTACAAAATCTCTAATGCATTATGCTTTTAATATACTTTTTTTATGTTAATAGCCGACAAACGAGCAGACGAGCCACCTGATGGTAAGTGATCACCGTCGCCCATGAACATCAGCAAAACCAATGGTATCACTGATGCGTTGTCGGCCAGGAAATTAGAAGAAGGTAAAAAAGAAAGAACTGGCTCTGAAGCCTCCAGCCGGAACACGACGAGTCGTTTGGCGGCTGACTCAAGCAGGAGGGTGGTAGCTAGCCAGGCAAGCTTTACGAAAAGATAATAATACCAGTAATAATATCAATGACTTAATAATAATACTGATAATATAATCTTTACGCGAAGCCCTACCACCAAGCTGGCTGACTTCTGTCGCCTTTTACGACACCCTGTTTTGTCAGCATGGGATTCGGGAGAGTATTCTAGGCCGCCCCAATACGGCCAAAGACTTTACAGTAACTCTATCTGTTACTGTAAATAAAATAAAGGCTTAACAGGTTTTTTAGGAGGTGATTTATGGTACGGTAGGTCTACTCTTTGTAAAAACAAGTATTTGTCAAAAATGAATGTCAATTCCATCAGCTGCTCTGTCTCTCCGTCATAATGAATTGAAGTGTCTTTCAATGTCAAAATAATCATTGATTTTGTTAACTTAATGCAGTACTGCGTAACAATCTTTGTAAATTAATAATTTTACAAGCTTTCCACTGTTTCTTATACGCCCTAATGGGCTCAGCATAACACTTGACATAGTTCCTCAATAGAGTCGGAACACTAAGGTGAGTTTTAATAAGTTATTGTAACTTATAATAATATTTGATTCTTCTTATCTTTACATTACAAACAATACAATTACGTGCTTCATGACCGTAATTTTAGTATTATACTGAACATTGATACTTCTTATTTGAGGTCACAGTAGCTATTCTTGCTATGAAAAATTCTGTGCAATGATTTTAAATATACAACATTTGAAATACTAATTTCCTAAGGATGGTTACTGAGAAACATAGGGACTTTAGTAAATAACACATTTCCATGTTTAATTTTCGTCTGTAACATGTTGTAGTATTCAAATTTATTTAAAGCAAACTTTTCCCAATTTTACTACAAAGTTATATGACTAATGGTCTCAGTTATCCAACTTAGTCAAATTATTGGCGTATAATCTATGTATCGTACGAACCGGTAAGTAAAATGCTAATAATGCTTGTAATTAATAATAAGTAAGTAATAGTAATTGTAGTAGTAGTAAATGTAGTAATAATTTTTAAACTTAAAATTGCACATTGTTGATATTCTATCAGACTCTTGTAAGTCAAAAGAGAACACAAGACCAAAAAAAGTAGACTAAAATATAGATATAATCCTTTTAAAAGACATTATAAATAGCAGATTTTAATACTTACAATACTTTTTATTAAAATTGTAAATTTACAAGTTATGTAAGACTTTAGATCTTTAATATATATAGGGATAATGCCTCCAGATTTGGATTAAATGTAGTTAGATATTTGAACTTGTTTCACTGGCCATTCAACACTAGATTAAATATAGGAACATGATAAAGAAAATGGTACATTACAACAAAATGGTGTTAGTTTACCTCTCAAGCAATAATTTCAGACAGGTTTTATATGTATTTTGCTATGGTAGGATCCAAAGGTGTCTCTGTGACATCCAATTATAGTGATAAGATGTTGCCGAATTCAAATGGAGTTTTCAGTTCTAATTCAAATAAAAATAATTTATATGGATACATGAGTTTGAATGCTGTATCATTTAACTTTAATTAGTATTTACAAATAAAAATACTGTGTTAATCTTTAATATTGTTGATTTGTGTCTTATTGGAAACCTGTAAATGATCCATATCATTCTGAATATTCTAAAAATTTATTCATGTCAACTAGAAAAATAACAGGGCTCAGAATTGTGCCCTAAGAGACACCCATTACAGTTAGTACACTCAATGTTGGCAAGAAACATATACTCATCCAACAGAGGATAGGAGGCATAAATGCATGTCTAGATGAGAAATAATAACAAAAAAGTGTATTGTTTGTAATCATGAGTCATTTTTCACAGTAATCATGCCAGGAACAAACCTGATTGTCCCAGTGGTGTTATGGGGCAAACATGCACCAACACACTGCATATCCTCAGTGTACCTCTCTCGAGACCAGAAGACTCTTGTCACAGGGTGCTATGATGGCCAGATCTGCATTTGGCAAGTGAATCCTGACACTTTGAAGATGACTCCGAGATGTCTATTAGTGGGACATACAGCTCCAGTGACTTGTTTATCCAGAGCTTCCATAATACAAGTAAGTGTTAATAATTATATTTCATACAATAGTAACTTCCCCATTACATGTTTCGAAACATGATGCTTAGGTTCACAAGTAGTAATTGCACCTAAAACAATATTCAATTGTTTTCATCAGGTATTTTAAAATGTTTCATGTAGTCTATGGGTCTACATAGACTTTTCATAAAACACTAGATTATTTCTATCTGTATCTAAAACCACATCCAAATTGTTGCACTAGTTTTTGACACTATAATATTCATACTGACAGTTTTATACTATGTAATCATTACGGAATGTTGAAATGTTTATTATCATAGAAAACTTTTCAATACTAATGCATGAGATAATAATGAGTGACAAATTTAAATAAATTTTTTTTTCACAGGATAATAACTTCATTGTAAGCTCATCAGAAGCAGGAGAAATGTGTACCTGGGATTTGGTGGATGGAAAGTGTAGAGAGAGTGTCAAGTTATCACAGATACACACCAATATACAGGTTATTGACATATTTAAGCTTTCTATAGAATAACTTAGTGATTTAAATGTTGATGTTCAGGACAGGGTTTTCGAGTTAAATATCTATATGCATGTAAAAAGTTTTGTCTAATGACTATGTATAAACAAGTCTTAAATAAAGGCTTTTCTTTATAGTTTATCTGTATACTTGGAATATGTTACAATTATATATTAAACCGTCAAATGTAACTCGTGCACTGTGTAGGAAATCATAAATGGTTGGTAAGAGTCTCGAAGGCTCACGGCCCCCCAAGCTCCAAACCAAGCAGTTTCTGGCCTCTTTAAGTCTTTGAATTTTGATTGGCCTGTGATTTTACCACATTTTTGGTTGCTAAACTCTTCACAATACTATATTAAACCAACAAAGTAGCCAGTGGTGTGGTCTAGGGCTGACTTCGACCACAAGATGCAGATTTCTGCAAATGGAAGGAAGTAAATCAGTACATTTCCATTTGCAGGCTTACCATATGTGCAATAGCGAGGACCTCCGGTTGTTCTGCAATGGCTACTATGCAGAGATTCTCATCATGGATCCCTTCTCCCTTGAAATACTCTTCTGCCTCAGCTCTAAAATGAATCCAGATTGGATATCTGCTTTACATGTAAGTTTTTATACTTTCTGGAAGTAGGAATTCGGTTTGCTGTTCAGTATTAAGTACACACTGCAGTTTATAACAAAATAAGCAGTGACAGCTTAGTTTGCTGCAATTCATTGAAAGTTATGGGCATATTATAAATTAATTATGATTAAATTGTGTGAAGTATTTCATTGTGAATGAATCTGCATGCTTGTGGGATCTCCATATTTATGAAAGTGTGTAAAATTAATCTGCATGTGGTGAAGTATAGCTTTGACCATTTTTAACTTTAGAAGAGATCAAAGCTTAACAGGGGAATAGTATGAGTTGTGATGGCACACATCAATGTATACTGTTCAATAGTTCTGGCATGTCAGTCTATAACATAACTAATGAATGAGGGACACTGCTTATCAGTGAATGAATGTAATGTGCTATGATAATGAATGAAATTAGTTTAAAGATTTTTTTATCATTTTCATTTTCAGGTACTGCGTCCATCCTCTAGGAAAGATGATGTTGTCCTTGCTATTTCTATTACTGGCACTGTGAAGGTATGCCATTATTATATACCCTGTCAAGTAATTAACCTTTTTTTTTGTGTAAATAGCCAACAAACGAGTTGAAAGACTACCTGATGGTAAGTGCTGAGAACTACCAATGGATATCTGAGACGTCGAAGGTATCACTGATACGTTGCAGGTGAAAATGGAAGCGGGAACACACTTTTCACTGGCTTTGATACCCTGCAATTAAAATACGTAAAAAAATCTTTCAACGCTTTAGTGTTGAATTTAAGAAGAGGGTGGTAAGAACAAAAAAGTTACCAAGGTAAATTAATTGTTAATTATTATTATTAACACATTTAAGTATGGGCTTGAAGCTATTTTTTTAAACGATAATTTTTTACATAACAGACCCCTTTGGCATTCATCGGCTAACAATATAACTATTTCCAAACCTCCTAGCAAGTTTTAACTACTGATCAATATTTCGGGATGCCAAATGTTCCTAGATATTGATCCATAATATGTTTTTAATATACAGAAGTATAATTTTAATCTGTTCAGGTGCTTTCACAAAGTCACAAAGTCTACAGGATACTAACCAAACAAGCTCGATGCAACTTGAAGACTTGTTCCTAAAAATGTTTACGTTCTTTTCATATACATAATTACTATTATTTCCAGGTGTGGTCTCTCCTTGGCCATGAGAACAACCAGTCAGAGCCTATCTATGAGAATGAGTCGAAGCAGATACGCTGTCTCAACGCGCTGTCGCTCAACTGCTGCGCGTACAACCAACGCACGGTGTTAGTGGTGTGCGCGAAGTACTGCCAGATATATGACGCGGGTGAGTGTGCCCTGCGGGGCGCGATTGATGCAGTAGCGTTGTATGAACGCGCTGACGTTAAATTGTTGTTCTTGTGTACAAGCAATGCATCATGCTTATGTTGCACGCTAAATATTGCCAGGTAAAAGCCTGGTTTATATTAATGTGATGTATATAGTCACTGAAAATAATTTTATAAATCTCAATAACTGCATGTCAATTTAAGATAAATGAACATGAGTGATTTTATTTCATCTCAGTTCATGCATAATTTTTGAGACATTACCGTCTTCCATATTTTCAACTTTTTGATATAGATAGCATTAGATTATATAGATACTATACAAGGCATTAAGTCTGAGTGTCCATTACATCCTCAGTTAATTTATATTATAGAAGTTTTCAGTGAATTATTCAATTTTTTGTAGAGGTTATGTGTAGGAGTTTTGCAAGGTGCTATGCTGGGTCCACTATTATATCTGCATGTATTATGAATTCACATCTCTGCAGTAAAATTACTGCTACAAGTCATTTATCCGTTTATCAGCGACATGTCTCGGGATTGATTCCCGGCCGGAGCAGGCATTTATGTGACAGACAAATTATTGTTCACGGGCCACGGGTGTTAGTGATGTCATATTTGCGTACACTAATACCAACAACAAGGAAATCGCAGTGTGGGGATGTGAGTGTGTGAACGTTTATTTATTTTAATTTCAGGGGATTTCTCCGTTTTGTGTTCAATCCAAGCGCCATCTGGCGAGCGATGGATGTCCGGTGATTTCTTAGCACCCGATCGAGTTCTAGTATGGTCTACTGAAGGCAAGGGATACCTTTATAAACTGCCGGCCAAGTGAGTTACCAAATGTTTTATTTTATAATTTAATTTATTTTTCTCTAGAGGCTAGTCTATATTGATTTAAATACATTGTACAATCGAATTTTATGAAATAACTACATAAAGTAACTATTTTACGATTTATCATATTAAAACATTTAAAAATGAAACGATCAACGTAGATATTTTCTTCAAATAGTTTTTATGTATTTGCATCAATATGGAATCAGCTCAAATACTACTCAGGGTGTAAATCATGATACTTGACACCTTAAGGAGTAATAGTAAGTTTATACATATTTGACTTGATGAATTTTTAATAGTAATTGTCGTGTATGAGGTCTGGTTGTAGATTTCCATACGGTAACCGACTCCGTTGGTAAGTGGTCTGCGTACGCGACATTCAGTCGATCTGCATAGTATACACCATCTACAGACACTCTCGTCATTAGACCCCATCAGAGCACAATGCCTCTGTAGTATTTATTGTTAAGTGTCGTAAGGTTGAAGAAAGCGATAAGAAATTTTGGGGAAAATGGATACAGACTGAAGTATTGTATAGACATATCTGTAGTTAGATGTAAATATTTTATTATTTAAAACTATGTAACACCTTATTCACAATATAGGACTTATTTACTTAACATAACACTAGCATCGTCTTTCAAACAACAATATAATTAGTAGGTACATTAATTCAAACAAAATTTTGTTTTTCATCAAGAGATGGTGTCATGTAGTTATGATGTAACAAATCTAATTTTACATTTAAATCATAAAATGTGAGAAAACTTTTGCTTTTATGTGTCAGTATTATATTGTTGATGAGACATCTCACCAGTCACAAGGCTTGTGCTCCAGAATAAGCTTTCTTCAACTTTTTCGACGTTAATGTTTCGTGAAGTACATCAAAGCAGTATAGTTTAATGCTGTGTTCGCATTTGCGTTTTATCTGTCAGTTTGACAGCTGATCATGTTATCTGGATGTCGTTTAAAATATTGTTAGCATTCAATTTTATATTTTTTTACGTTGACAGTTAATAATGCAAATGCGATCGCAGTATACAGAAAATATGGTCATCATTTCAATTTGACAACGAATATTTTTTAGTTATAATATTATCCATGACTTTAGCTTTGAGGCCGAACAAGCTACTGTCAATTAATGTGAGTTTAAGCTAGTGAGGTAACGAATCTCTTTCACTCGTAGGGCTGCCATCATATAAATTGTAGACGCTTGATAACTTAAAAAACAATTGTGTGATAACCAGGTATTTTCTCGAGCGCTGTTATAATTTATGGAGTATCTAATGGAGCTAACAGATACGTAGAATAGAATATTCTATAAATATAATAAAATATAGATGGAATGTCAAAGTATCATGGAAAATAAAAATACTAATAAGTCCACTCCTGGATGTCTAACTAGAAGGTATCCGAAGAAATGCGGACAAATGGCAGCCCTATTTTAACTTATTTCCAGCTAATGTGTAAGCTAATTGAGCTATTTCTCTTATAGCAAGCTACGCGGACGGGCAGTCAGTAGGTTAGCACTACGTTTTTACGTCAACAAACCATTTAATTCGCATTTAATTAAATATTTATAATGCTTTTCAAAAGTATGGATCGCTAAGTTAAAAATTTAGCATACTGGGACTTATAAAATAATAAAACATGGTAACCCATACGCTTTAAGTAAGCAATTCAGCGTTTAAGAGTATTTTTTAATCTAAAATTCACTTTTAATTACTCGCAACAAAGTCCACTTATCAGTGTGCGTTGATCGATCTAGTAATAGTTTTGTGTTTTGCTAAAAGATGGCGTTACCTTGATACTTCAAGAAATTATAAGACAATATTGACATTGTGTAAGATGGTGGAATACGTATGATTTTAAACTAATGTCATCGCGGAATTTATACATTTTATTTTAATTATGTACATATAATTAAAATAATATGCCACATAATTAAAATAAAAGGTGGGAAACGTATTGTTTTTTTAAGTTATATATAGTTATAATCAGAAAGCATATTTTAGAACAATTTTAAGTGAAACAGATGTAAGTTAAATTTTAACACCTTATCATGTTACCATGTTTTAAAATGTCCTGTAGAAAAAAAAAAAGTGTTCTATAAAAAAAGATTGAATTAAATGGTTTGCTTTTAGTTTAAAAATTTGTTGAATTTAGATTCGTTTAGTTTTGAGTGTTTTAGTTTGGAAAACAATATTTTTATTTTGTTTGTTGTATATTATTTGAGAGTGTAGTTATGTGCGTTGTATTGGGAAAGGGCAATTGACCCCTAGATTAATATATTCCATTTCATTTTGTAAGATTTTGTCTCGAGTTAGACAACGTCCACTGTGACAGATTCATGGCCCGATAATTTATTTGCCTTTTTTTTTCCAACAACTTTTTTTCTAAATTAATGGTGTTACGTTCGTGAAACAAAAAACCAATAAACTATTTTGTATTATGGAGGAATTGTTTGATTTAAGTTTTGACTGTTTGATAAGAGATGGCGTTGCACGTATGATAACTTTAACGGTCATTACACGAAACCTCTGGGCCTCAGATCTTGAACGCTCTTACCCAGTATGGATTACTCGTAATTGAAAAGGCCCGGGTCCTAGGATTTTATTGAGGTTTTCCTGTAAAGTATCAAGTTGTTAGATTAAGTAAATTTAAAATGACAGATGGAAAGCAAGACAAAATAGATTCTATAAGGATTCAATTTTTCAATCGGATTCGTGGAACAGTCAAATAAAAAATATAAATTATTTCTATATTGTGTTCTCTGGTGAAGGAAAACTCTCAAATGATGCTCCCAAAAGTGGGGAAGTCTGACAAGCGCACTTGACCAACGGGTACAGACTATGGTCTACGCTTAGCTCAGAGGTGACTCTTACTTAGACTACTCAGAGGTGACTCGCGCCAAGTGTAACGTCCTCCATAGTACTATAGTTAGCTATGTATTGTGTAGAGTCTTGCGTTGCAATTTGCACTCCATTGCCATAATTTTTAGTTCTCTTATGTTTGTTTTTACCACATGTGTTTACTCTACATATTACTCCTGGTTTTAGAGTTGTACCAATGTAGGTATACATATTCTATTATATTGTTTTGCTTGTATTGTATCTGTGGTTTGGAACTTAGCGTTTGTTGTTCAAGGTGATTTTTAAATGTAGAAGGAAAGAAAGTTTGTTTCGACTGTATTAAAACACGATAGATAAACTGCAACGCAGACCGGGCAAGCTACTATCACTGTTTGTACTGCTACATAAAGTTCAAAATAGGCTGACATTCTTGAAGTTGCCATAAACAACTTAGTGTTTTGAATTCAAGATTGTCGGGGCCAAAATACATGAGATGTTCCATATGAATTGATATAAAAAAGTTCTCATTCAAACACCACACAATTGTGCGCTTGTTTTGTTTTTAACAGTAATGATTTTGATTCGATTCACAACTCGAGCTATTCGGAAAGTGGTTAGACCCTTATGCCTGTTTACTAAAAATAAAATACAAGGAATTTCTATTGATATTTTTTCTTAATCCACTCCTTCATCTTCTAGTCTGATTTTTAATTTAGAAGATGTAACAAATATCCTTGACTTAAAAGGTCATTGACTTCTGAGGGTCGAATGCCAAGGTCAAGTGTATACTGATGTAAATAATATCACACCTTGAATAATAAACAACTTAGATGACATTGCATTCGTGAAGACGGTTGCGTCATACATTCGTGTGTTATTGCAGCTCAGTGCCGGACCATAAAGGTTTCCATGGGCCCACTGTAGAACATGATAGCCCAATACTGTTCGGCATCCTAGCGCATCCGGACAATAAGGTAATTTTTACATATTACTTAGAACACGCAGACAGATTGACACCACCGCCCACGTAGGTCTGTGGCACAATAACATGATGAAAATCCGGCCAGAAAGAAAACGGGGATTCCGCTTTTTTATGTAACTAGTCTGCAAGCGAGCAGAAGAGCTACTTGATGATACGTGGCCACCGTCGCTCATGGACTTCAGTAACACTTAAGGTATCACCGAAGTGTTGCAGACAAAAAACGAAGGGCGTACCCGCATTATTACTGGGTTACCGTCACTGCGACCGAAATACGTGAAATATTTCATGGTCAATTTTAGAAGGAGGATGGTAGCTAGCCAGGCGGGCATAATATCCTACCACAATGCAAGTACCGACGGGATTAAACTAGGTAATACAGAGCCCGGTGATCGTTCGCTATAGCTTCGTCCCTTCTTTAGCAGAGTGCGCCAGGGAAATTGGCTTGATTTAAGGATGCATGCAGCCCCTTATACACCAATTAAATGTTTGACTCCGACCTGCAATCTAAATACGATTGAATCATTTCACAGTTGATTCCATGCAGAAGTAGGATCGTAACGAACGTAGCAATGAATTTTACGAGTACGTCCGTTATTATACGTCCGTACGAGTACGCACGCACGTTGGGTGGTAACAGATCATACATCTGAAACGTCAAACCAAATGGGTTGTTTTTATCGTACATGATTGACAGGGGTAGGAATTTAATTTCATGTTTTATTATATGTTCCGTTTACATTTTACAATGATAAATCAGCCATATAGTTTTTACATTTAAATTAAGTTAAAAATTGTAATAGAATTGGGCCCACTGGATGAAATTTCTGATTATTTAGTGCTTTTGTACAAACATTTTATACATAATGTTGTTTCCCCAATCCTGTAAAATTAAATGATATTTACAACAACGAAATCTATGACCGTACATCAATTGTAAGGAAAAATAATTTCTCGCAGCGTAAAATTGATACTGTGTAAAATTAATACAAATAAAAATTAATAATGCGTTCTGAAATATTGTATTCATTCAAATATTGGCTTCATTCAAATTATATGTAGTTTATCAGATTTACTTTAACAAGTGTATAGATTTGGAATAATTATTTTATTTAATAATTTAACCATTCATCCACAGAGTACATTTTGACGACCCCATAGCCCAGTTGACCCTGCCTTCTAAGCGTGGGGTCCTGAGTTCGATTCCTGGCCGGGCAGACATTTATGTGACAGATAAATGTTTGTTCTCGGGTCATGGGTGTTTGTGATGTCATATTTGTGTTTGTCTAAGCCACTCGCAACACAGGGAATCCTAGGGCGGGGGTGAGAGTGTGGAAACGTTTAGAGTGTGAAAATTTAATTTATGACATACACACGTGCAGAACAATTTTATATGTAAAGATATACTTATCTCGTTCATTCGCCAGCTCCTGTCGTGCCCGCCGGCCATGCGTTTCATCCTGACATCAGTCGGCGGGAAACAACGCAGGCTGCTGTTGCGCGGCGACTCCGCCGGCGTGGTGTCGCTGTGGAACGTGGACGACGCCGCCGCGCCGTTGCCTTCCAGCGTGCCTTGTAAGATACTTATTTAGCTAACACCAACTTAAAATCTATGGTAAGACTGCGAAGTGCCTCACAGATCAGTAATAACCCCTACCCCCGGCTATCGTAATAACGCACACTACATAATATATATGAAGATAGTTTAAAACACCGAACACAGTATCGAGGCGAGATATGTATCACGTCGGGGTCACCAATTGAACAGTCCTTGGCCATTATTTATTTATTATATCAATTATCACTGACTGATGTTCTAATGGCTACACACCTCTTAGCTACCAATCAGATAGTTATGTTATGTTTCCGCCATTAACACTCAGAATCAGTGATAGTAATCAAGCACCACCGCTATTATATATGTTTCTAATATATCATCGTTCCATTAGAATCAAATTCATAGAATAACTGATAATAATAGCTAATAAAGCTCATTGTTACACACATATATTTGGCCGTACTGGGGCGGCCTAGAATACTCCCCCAATTCCATGCTGTCAGAACAGGGTGTCGTAAGAGGCGACAAAAGTCGGCCTGCTTGGTGGTAGGGCTTCGCGTAAGGATTATATTAACAGTATTATTATTAAGTCATTAATGTTATCGCTGGTATTATTATCTTCCCGTGAAGCCTGCCTGGCTAGTTACGACCCTCCTGCTCGAGTCAGCCGTATGAGAAACACCGCCGCCCCTGGGGCGGAACAGGAGGAGCGGTCGTTCTGAACGTCAAGAAGACATGTGAAAAAAAATTCCAGCTAAAATTAATTTTTTATGGCGTTCTGTATTGCACTTCTATAAAGGGTCTTAGCTTTAAAATGGCATAATTTTTTTATTATGTGTATCGTTGACGATATGTTCATATATACTGTGCTTATCTATTGCAGCGCACGCGCCGATAGTCATGACAAGCTTGGACATGGCGTGGGCGGACATGAACCCCAGCCCGGTCGGTATACTGGACCAGTTTGACAATCCCGATGAGCCAGGTCAGACCGATAGCTGTATATTTTAATTTAAACAAAAAACAACAACAATGTATATACCATACCTCAAGCGGAGACTTTTATTTAGGTAGCCGTTGACCAGTTCTTGTAGTATTGACAAAAAACAAATTATAATATAAAATTCTCCGTAAATACATAGGAAAAGTTCGATGTCGTCCGGAAATAATTAAATAGAATTGAAATGAAATTGAAAGGACAGTACAGTTCAGTACCATTTTCTCAGCTGCTTGTCAGATGTCCTTTTTGTAGATCTGTAGTGTAGTGTTAGAAACAAAGATAATTTGGACACGGAATGTTATTTAAAGATTTAAGTCGAATTTCGGTCACAACACGAATATTAGTATTTCTAAATATTTGTAAATCTATATTAATATTGTGAAGAGAGAGCGCGACTTATGTAAGTTTGTGTGTATGCGATAGGTAATCTCCGGGACAGCGGCACCGGTTTGAAAAGTTATTTTTACCATTCGAAAGGTTGGACGTAGGCTATATATTAAATGTAGGAGTTTCATAATGAATTGTTGATACGAACAAAGTCAGAACGAGGCGCTAGTTGCTCGCAACGGGATTCCCGGGTGGCGTGGACACACTAGTAAGACATCACTGACACCCATGATCCGAGAACAAAGATTTTTTTATATAAACGTCTGCTCGAGCCGAGATCGATCCCGGGACCCTTCGGTAGGCAGGGTCGCTGCCAACTGGGCTGCGGGGTGGTAAATTTTTGTTTGTAATAGATATTCTAAACTAATGAACAATATAAAACTGATCAAATATGAGAATAATAACCGATGTTTTTATTGAGATTTGTTCAGTGATTACAATGTTATAAACTGAAATTTTTGTATCGTTTCACGTGGATTGCAGTGTATTAAACAGTTGTTCAAACCATAACACAGCCATATTGTTATCATTATTCGTTTGTAAGTACGCTTAATGTAATGTCATATTTAACTTTAAAAAAATACACTAGTTTATGTTAATAGCCGACAAACGTGCAGACGTGCCACCTGATGGTAAGTGGTCGCCGTTGTCAATAGACATCAGCGAGACCAAAGGTATCACTGATGCGTTGTAGGCCGGGAAATGAGAAGAAGGTTAGAAAGCAAGATTAGAAATTTATATTTCTTTGTAAGTGATTTGAAATCCTTTGAGGAATAAAGATATTGACCCATAACCATTATACTCCACACAAATATGTATGAAAGAGGGTAACATTCCCCATGTTAGAAGAAATTAGTTCTATTTTTAGATACATGAAACATATTGGTTGTACGAACGCTTTACCGAAAAATAAATATTATGTTTGAAGGTGCACTATATTATAAAAAAATAATAAACAAATTTAAAGAGTTAACAAGAATATAGCAACTTAAAACTAAGTTATTCATCAGTAAACACGCCCAATGACACTGGCTTTAGGTAACAGATTTTTATTCAGGTTTTATATTTTCTCGCACAGTGAACAATGTAATGTTCTATTGAGAAATATATATCTCCAAGCTGAATGTATTCATTGTGTCGTGTACTTGGTACGTTCGCCCCGTCCCCCCACAGAGATCAAGCTGACCGCGTCGATATACATCCTGGCGGCGAACCGGCTCGTGGTGGGCCGCTCGGACGGCTCAATCGTGATCGTGAACGCCACGCACACCGTCCAGCTGCAGCTGCTGCACGGCGCTCACCAGCAGCTCGACGGTAGGGACAGTGGGAGAGAGAGAGACAGAGAGATAGAGAGAGAGAAATAGAAAGGACAAATTACATTACTTTGTTTTATTCACATATATTTAATTCACTCGACATGTCCATTTGAAATAAGTTAACCATGGTGAGCCGCTACAATTGAATTAATATGTATAATGTCCGCGATACAATTTTCAAAGTTATGTCTATAAAAATGTAAAGTTGGGTGTGTGCGCGTGTGTTTCTGGGTTTGTCTGTGGCACGCATGTGTGCGTTCGTGCGTGCTTGAGTGCGGGCGTGCGTGCGTATTAATTTGTTTTTCAAAATCGTTTTGATTGCCACAGATTGGCCGCCACACCAACTCCTGCTGGGGCACAATGGCCGTGTAAACTGTTTGCTGTATCCGCATCATGTCCACCCCAGGTATTCAATATTGACAATTATAATTATTTTCACAACGGGCTATAATGGCCTCCGTCTGTTCGTCGGATTGACCACGTATTGCATTAAAACCTATAGTATTTAGGTCCTTTCATAGTTAAATCGACCCGTTCATTAGCTTAGCTAAGATAAAAATAAGTATAGTAGATTCTCCGCTGGATCTTACTATAGAGCAAAATTGACACCTAAATATGGTAAAAGCAAGGTTGTAGAAAAAATTTCTCCTCCAGTTTATATCTCAGAAGATGCTAATTGCTCTACATCCAACTGGTTAAAGATAGCAAAGTTTAAATAACTTTATTATATTTTAATTTATTCAGTTCAATTCTAATTTCATATTTTCTTTAATCGTGTACATTTCTTGTTCTCTATTGCTTTGTTTCATCAGTAAACTTCGGATTTTGGCTTATGTTTCGGAGTTCATTAATTAAATGTAGCTTCTTAGCTATTAAGGTGTTCTTAAGATTTTCTTTTATCTTAGCTAAGCCAACGAACGGGTCGGGTTAAATATTACTTAATACTACAAACCATGTTAAATATATATTATGGGCAAAAATGTAGGATACTTTTTGTTCCCAAAAAGGATTTGTTCCCATTGACATGAATCATTAACAATCTTGCATTTGTGTACATTATTTGTGTACCCCTCGTCAGGTACGACAAGTCCCACCTGGTGTCCGGCGGCATCGATTTCGCGGTGTGTCTGTGGGACCTGTTCAGCGGCTCCCTCCTGCACCGTTTCTGTGTGCACGCGGGGGAAATTACGCAGCTTATCGTCCCGCCGCATAACTGTAGTGTAAGTTTATGTAATTTATATTTCTGTAGTGTACATTTCTGCAGTGTTAATTTCTTTAGTGTACATTTCTGCAGTGTACATTTCTGTTGGGTTTTTGCACTGTACATTTGTATTATATTATAATGTATATTAATTGTATAGCTTTTATATTCATGGAAGGTTCGCGAATTATTTCTGTTTTATGTATTGTTGCAGGCGCGCATCCAGAAGTGTATATGTTCGGTCGCGTCGGACCACAGCGTGACGTTACTCAGTGAGTATTGATTTCCCTGAGTTAAATTCATCAAAATTTCAAATCATTTAGATATTCTGTAAATACAGTTGTGCACCAAATATTTATTTCTACTACCTTTTCAAGAAAATGCTACGTATGTTAAAGTTTTCAGTATCGTTCTCCTGTTTACTTGAGAGTGAATATAACGTGACCATGTGGAATCTGTTATTGTAGATAGAATTTGTTATCGATTTCGAGATCTGTCTGTCTGTCTGTCTGTACACATATAACATTAGATCCACTGAGTTTAGACGTTTGTCGTCATGTTTGTAACAGGTCTGTCGGAGCGCAAGTGCGTGACGCTGGCCTCCCGTCACCTGTTCCCGGTGGTGACCATCAAGTGGCGGCCGGCCGACGACTTCATGGTGGTGGGCTGCAGCGACGGCACCGTCCTCGTCTGGCAGATGGAGACCGGCCACCTAGACAGAGTGCTTCATGGTCTGTTGGCGATGTTGTAACCAACCCCTTCAATTCGGCGTATACGGCTTCGAACGAGATGGGCTATTCTCGTTCTTATGTGGCAGACGGTAGATATACCTCTGTCATTTTATACATTAGTTTAGAATTCATCTGCATATTTAAATGATCGATCCAGACATTAAATAAAGTACAGGAAGCGAAGCCACCTTGCGTCCTGCTTACAAATGGAACTGAACGGTATAATTTGTTTGTCACCATCTGAATTACTATTTTTATTCATGTTATTAAACTTTAGCATTTGAATTCAGTACTAACAGCCGTTTGATACTGGTATGGCAGTAGGTTTATTAGTGAGGAGTGAGGAAACTTCTGAAGATCGAAATAATAATATTATACAAAAATTCGTAGACTTTGTTTATTGAAGTCGCTTAGCAAAATGAGATCTTTTATAAATAATATCCAGCTTTAGAACCTGCACTAAATGGCGGAAGAAATGTGATTCTCGAATTTCAAATATCAATATTTATTAACAAGCAGTATACGTGAGTTGTTATCGATGAAATATTTAAAATTTGCCCATCATTCAGAATATGTATATCTTTATGATTACAATTACATATCTTCATTATAGTCGCGAATCATATTTTCATCAATATACGAGATAGGTAGAAAAAGGATAACTAAAAAAACTAAGGAAAATCTTAATTTAGCGGAAATGTCGAAAGAAACACTGTATATAATAATAACTGGGACGAAATATCGGTGACAAAACAAGGAAATCGTGAGTATCCGTTACAATTAATATTTATAATGTCCGCAATGATATAAGTTTAAAATCATTCGAAGTCACACCATTCTGTTTTTTGTTTTGTACGTCCAGGTATGATAGCGGAGGAAGTACTGGCTGCGTGCGACGAGACATTAGCGGACGACCTGGGCGGGTCCATCTCTGCCGGCTCGGGAGACCTGCAGGGCTTGGCCAATCCCGCTGTGCACTTCTTCAGGTAACGTACGCTATATACGTACACAGTATGTTCTGTTTCACTCGCACACGAAAGAGAGCGACTTATGGCGATAGCTGTTTGTTAATTAACAAATCAACTAATGGGTGTCTCAATAAAGTGCACTATTTTGTTTAAAAATAAGGTCGTTTATTTTTTGAGTGATTTGCGATAATTTCATTGCATTGTAAAATAAAATATCCGTCCTTGGTTGGCGCCCGCGGCTCCGGTGATAGGCTATTACTGTTTTCATGAAAGTTCCGATGACTTTTTCACTAAGATGTGGCCGTATCTCACCGATGACGCGTTGGATCTCGTCCTCGAGCTAAGGAACTGATTCCACAAAACCCCATAGAAAGCAGTCGCACGTCGATAAATCGCATGATCTCGGTGGCCAGTTGACATCAGAATTGCGTGAGATTCCACTCCATTCGACTTAATCATTTACTAATGTACGAGCACTTGTTATCTCATTATATTAGTAGAGAGTAAATAATATTTATGTTTATAATAGTAGACTGTATTATACTGTACTGTATTATACTGTATGTGTATAACTAGATGAATGTTAATGAGATATAATGGAGTGAAAGGAGCGAGCGCGCGCGGCCCTCGCTGACTGATCGCAAAATAACTTAAAAAACATTAATTATAAGTAAATTGTGTCGCGCCCGCCGCGTAAACGCTGACCCCGGCAGGTGCACGGTTGCAACGTACACAAATTACGAGCAGGCTCAGCGGTACCTTCCGCATTTTTGTAATGGACGTGTTCTTCATTTGTGTAGCGCTCCATTTTTCATAATCGGGACAGCTGTCAACTTTCAGAGTTGCCATTTGCACGAAAAATAAAAGTAAAATTTAAAAAATAGTGAGTGCCCTTTTTTAATTAGAATGAATTATTTCAAACCAGTTTTTATTACTATTTTGTGTCCAGAGGTTTACGACATCGCAACCTGACAGCTATGCGGGCCGCTACGGCGCGAGGTTTGGCTGCACTGCAGACCCCGGAGCGGGGCGGAGGCGCCGGTCCTTTGGCGGAGCCCGCGCGACCGCGACGCGCTCCTCTCACTGTACAGGGCTTCCGGTCTAATCCTGCTGGTAAGTTTATCATTAAGTCCGTCATTTTGCTATCGCAACCTACAGGAGTGTTCGCTACTTTTTCTAAAGATTTAAGACTACATGGTCTCATCAGACTGATTGACAAGTGAGACCAGCTTGGCAACTGGCGTCCCCCAAAGCTAGCAATGAATAGGAATTCTTACTTAGTGCGTTTTACCATCTAAGGTCACATCGTCACTGACCGTCAGGTGGGAATGAAGTCGCAAACTGAGTTATAATAGGTAAAAAAATATCTGATGTTAAATGTTGTCCACCTCAAGACGAAAGTGAAAATTATTACTGGCCGACCGACGCTGCAATCGAAGACGTAAAAACAGCTAACGTTTAATTCTGCAAGGAGGTGGTAGCTAGGTACGTGGGTAAAGAGTCTTACCATCACAAGTACCGTCCGAATTAAACCAGGTGGTAGAGAGCACAGCAGCCCCCAACAGCCGTTCGCCAATACCTCGGCCATTGTTCGCCACAGTACCTTCACTAGGGTACCGCGAGCAGGAGAGGGCTTCTCAAGAATGGATTAAGCCTATTACACCCCAGAGGGTTGTGGGTGAAAAACGTTACCACCACTCATGTGTACCGTCATGTTTAAATTCGGTGGTATAGTTCAGCTACTTTCATCCATTGTTTAGCAAGGTGCTGTGTGAGCAGGGCGACGGTATGGTTGGATGGAAACCCTTGAACCCAAAAACGTATGGCTAGTCTCAAAAAATTCTCATCGACATCACGCACCCATAAAACCGAATCCGAACATCAGCTTAGAATAAACATCGTGAGTACTGCGTTATGTGTACACACCTTTTTAATTGTAAGGAGTACTCACGATTTTTGTGTATTTACCGCTATCTCGACCCAGTTACACGAGATCGATCACGTTGTATGATAAAAATTGTATGTTTATCGTCTCTGTATATTTCTGCCCAGATCCAGAGAGCCACATCTTGTTCTTTGACATCGAAGGGCTCATCGTCGAGCTGCTGAGCGAGGAGTACTCCGCCATGAGTCCTGCTAGTCTGGAGGTAGGTGCGTTGAGTCGCTCACGAGACATCGACCTTTGACGAGGCAACAAAAAAGTTTCGCACGGATATGTAAAATTTTGTCCGTGTGTATGACACTCGACTGGAAACCGGGCCGATTTTGTTGATTTTTTTTTTTTAGTTGATTGAAGAAAGTCCCCCTTGATAGTATAAATTCACATACAATCGCCTGTGCTGCAAAATTCCATGAAAATCGGTTTAGCTTCGAGAGAAGTTCAGATGCGAATAAATATAAAGATTCTTTACGGTTTGTACAACTCAATGTCAAATGTCACTTAGTAATTAGTTTATGGAAATTTTAAATATAGAAATAACATTAGCTGAACCCCCTCTCAGCAGGCAAGACAACGTTTGGGCAGGACAACGTCTGCCCCGTCCATTAGATAGTCATATATATATATATATATATATCGTATGTTGAAGTGGAACGGAAGGCGCTACTGGGCTGCTAAGACAGAGTCGTTGGTGGACGCGGCTATCCCTCTGTTTCGTTCAGTGTATTTATTTACATTGTCAATTGCTGTGCGTGAGGAAGTGTAGTGTGTGTATTCTGTCATTTTCACGATACCCAACGTACACCCACACTGTCAGACAGATTTGGCGGTCGAGATTCTGTCTGGGTTCGGTAATTATATTTGCATAATACATTTTCTTTATTCTTTACGTTTCGTTCAGGCTGCCGGTCTGATCACCAGCGAATACATGAAAGTAGCTGCGCTGACGCAGTCCGCCAGCCCGGACGCCACCAAACGTATATCAGGTAATACATTTTGACATTGTACTTTAAGATAAATTAATATTTTTCAAAAAATATTAGGAAATACTAATAGGGATTGAATAGGTAGGTTACATTTACGTTTGACATATGAAATCATTACCGTAACATGTGGATACGTTACATTCACAAACGTACATACAAATACACACGGACGTACGTTCGCGTTCGTGCTCGTCATGTCTCTGTCTCTCTCTCACGTACACGCAAACGCGCGCGTGTACTCGTTTTAAATGTACACACGTTTAAAAGTGATAATTTTAAGAAAATAAAGTTTACCAATAACTCTAATACAAGTTACTTTTTTAACATATTAAAGTAACCGTTCAAGTATTATCGCAAGTTTTAACAGACACATGTTGAAACAGCGCCATCTTTACGTAAGCGAAATAAAACCTACTGATAATAACATACATTGTTTCGAGTGAGAGCAATCGTATGTCAAGAGATCGTTATGTACGTACCACTTATATACATGTAAAGAAAACTATTTTGGTAATATACGAGCTCTTTTCTTTAAGTTTGTCTTTGATACGTTATTGAGAAAAGTCTATTAGATGTGACGGCTGCCAGTGGTGATTTTAGAAAATGGGTGGTAATTACTGTGACCAACACACCGATCCTAAAGGTTTAGATATTTGTTAAGGTATAACAAGACCTGAAATAAACGCTTTAACGCTTGTTTCATTCGTTCGATATGTAAGGGAATGTTTGGTTAGCAGATGCTGTAATTGATTGAATGTTTTAAGTACTGTACGTAAATATATAATATCTGTTTTATTGTTCCTAATTGACCAAAAGTATAACAATGTTATACTCGTATACGTACGACAAAATATTTTAATTGTATAAAAGAGGTTTGTGTAATTTTGCGCACGCTCACGTAAAACGGATAGATTTCTTCGGACGCGTGAAAGACAAGGCCGGCGATATGGAGCGCATACTGAAGGAAAAGGACAAACACGGTTTGTATTAATATTGTCACTTCACCGAGATATAGATTGTTAAGTGATAAATTATGTATTAGTGCAGCCATGTCGGAACATATTATATATCTATTTACTACAAATAAAATTGTAACGTGGGTGAAAATGTATGAAATATTTTTAGGAAATTTTAATTTACCTACCATTTATCGGTATAGGAGATTAATTAATTATTTTTTTTTGGATTTTTGTTTATCTATTTGTTCACGTGTAAAACTAAAACCATTGAACATACTCATATATTTTTTGGTATATTTGGTACTTATATTATGGGTCATAATCTGGAATACTATTCATCCCGGGGGTAGATCTGTTCTCCCGAAATTTCCCAAAGTGAAGCGAGGGCGGTTACGGGTTTGTATGTACACTCAATATGACCACGTGACTCGCAGTATGACAGCTGAGGCCTATTGGACCTCAACTCGTAGCACAAACAATTGTCAATGTTTATATTTTCCTAATACCTATTTGTTAAATCTTTATACAGGTATTATAGAAGTAATCCATATGTAATTTGGTCGTTAAACGCACTGGTCCTAGAAAGCTTGTTTCGGAAATGCTGTCAGTGTGACGGATATGTGCGTCCTTTGTCCCTTTGGACAGAACCACACAATTTTCTCTTGTGCGAGCAGTAGCAGCTATCCGGCTCCAAGTACTGTATTCAAATAGGAATGTAATACTGTGTTTGATTACACTTACATGATGTTTTTATGTAAATAGCCTATGGTATGAGATTGATCGGACCATTCGACAGTAAGCGGTTACCGATCATGGACGATTGTGATACCAATGGCATCACCAACGCGTTGCCGGCCAAGATGGTGGTTGGGGATATGTTTATTAATGGCTCACGGTTATTCAGCAGGATGCACCACAAGCATGGTAGGTTCGTTTGGACTCCATGTCGGAGCCTTTTATATCCCATGGGATTTGATGGTCACATGGTGGGTTGTAAACCTATTTTAACGTACCTATGAATTTACAGGAAGTGGTATCTTAGTGGACTAGTCGACTCTATTCTTAATCCGTATCTTTGTGATAGGAGATGCGTGCCCAGCAGTGGGGCAGCTATGACTTGTGATTAAAATGTTAATAATGAAACTCGTTATGAGGTTTTGTACGCTTTTGTATACGCTTTATTTTTGTTTCTTTATATTGTGTCTCACCTTACTCTATGCTGTTCTGTATTCTCTATATTGGCTGTATAATCTGTGTAAATTGTTAAATATTTCCTGTGTGTAATCTCTGTCCGCTTTGTGTACTTAGTGCGTTTTCTGGCTTTTCTGCTCAGAAGATCTGGTGAATATATTAAAAAATTACATTACACTTAAACAAAATTTTAATACTTTAAAACATTCGGCTATTATAAACTCACATTAATTATTTAAACATTATTAAATATTGCACTAAAAACAATATACACTTGTTAATAAAAAACATTGTTATTGTCAAAATTTAACGAAACAAAAAATCTTAGCTAGAATATAAAAATAAAAATAAAATCTTTTATTACATTATTGTAGTACTATTTAAAGTGACTTGGTAAAAATACCGCTTTAGTACAAAAAATATCTACCCGGTACACAAAAAGCTACTTTGGTACTAAAGTTACTGTCTCGGAACAACAGATGTCGTTTTGAAGAAAAATACATGGACGCAAATGTACATTCGGTGTAAAAAGAGAGTCGGATTCGGTGACTATTCCAAGAAACTGCATTGGAGTTGCGTGGAATATGCTCCTGGACTCCAATGGCCAGAAGATACTTGTAATATATGAGTTAGCCTTATGCCTTTGTTATTCATTGTTAAATATTTCCACTTCACACATGCACACACAAACGGACAGATTTCTTGGGGCGAGTGAAAGACAAAGCCGGTGATGTGGAAAGGAAGTTGAAGGAGAAGGACAAACATGGTTTGTATCGATGAGTTGGACTGGACACACCCGGGATTCCCCGTGTCCAGGGCATTAAAGACGTGAACGAATGAGATTGGAGAACAAATGATTATCTGTCACATGAATATTTGCCCCTGCCGGCATCGAATCTGAAAACCGTAGTAAATTTAACACGTGGTAATAGAGCTCCAATTCAATCTCTGCTAGATAATTTCCAAGTTAAAAATTATTTTTGTTCACTAATTATAATCATATCTTTTTAAAGTACATAAAAAAAATATTAAAGAATATATTGTTTGTGAAAATTGTGTTTATTAAATAACTTAATAAACACAAATCAACTCAAATAATTTTAGTTTTGAGATCTGATGAGTATCTTTGTTTTTAAAATGTAAACTTTATAGGTATAAGCTTTAGTTGCATGTTAGTTTAGTTAGCTTGCTTTATTTAGCATTCTTGTACAGTCAGCATGAAAACTAATATTAACATAATCATAAATTTAACGCAGCGAATGAACTGTGTAGCGAAAAATGTCAGTAAATTAACTTCATGAAATTACATCTAATTTGAAACGTTTACTTTTGAAAACATGCAATATTATCTTATTATGTTGAGCAGTTTAATCACTGTTAGTATATTTAATGCATATTTTTGATGCTCACTGTACACTTAGCTATGTGAGATTTTAGATCTGTGTTCGTAAATAATGTATTGGCAAATTTAGTTTTATTAAATGTGTGTTTGTAACGGATGTTTTGTGAATTCCAAATTTTATCTAATTTCCATCCAAATGAGTCAATAGTAGTGACATTGATTTTTAATGTATCTGTCGGTATTACAACGGTGAGCGTACCTTGAAACTGTTCGGGTTGGTGCACCACGTCACACTTCTATCATCACCACCCGCCGAAGAATGAAGTTCCATCCACACCGACTGGATTCGTGGCATTCTTCCACGGTCCGATTCTCACGATCTTTTTTGCCACGCACTTGCAGAATGTGGAACGAGTTTCTCTCTGAGGCATTCCCGGAGCGATATGATGTTCTTTAAAAAAAGTGTAACATAGCGCCGGCGTTCAAAATTAATTGCTTCGGTGTTACCTATGTCCATAGGCGACGGTGACCAATTACCAACAGATGGCCCGTCTGCTTTTTCATCTGTCCTTCAAGCTTTATTAATTACTATAACATAATTTGAAATACATAATACATGTGAAAACATGTTTTTTAAAATACTGAGAATGTCTTCTTTTTTAGTACATGAAAGCTAAAAATGCTAGTGGCTCGTATTTCGTGTCCAGGACTATAAAGGAATATTAAGCTGTCCAATTGGCCAAATATTGTATAAATCAGTTGATTTACCCCATGTAAACGTTTGGTTAGAATAAGTTTTTTCTTTCTCGTCTCATTTTAAAAGTTCTCAGTTTGACTTTGTATTTTCTTAAATGCGAATGCCATATTCGTGCGCTGTAATTTCCATTAGTTACACACATTCACTACACATTTCAAATGTAATTGTATTTAACCCCTATTATAGGTGGATATTATATGACATCAAATTCATAAATTTATTCTCCTGTGCGTTGAAAATAGCAATTTTACTTCAATTAAAAATAAAGATAAATGAAAATCTTCATGTCACAGCACTATCTACCATCGTTATTGTGTACTTTTGTGTACAGGTATACTTGCCAAAATGAAAGAGGGCGCCGAGACCATGCAGACTAAGCTGCAGGCGAAGGCTGAGCAGTTGAAGGGGCATATTGAGCATAAGGGTGAGTGCTTCTTGTTTTACGAGGTAGATTTAAAAAAATAAAAAGTAAAAAAAATCTTTAAAATAATATTTTGTTTATAGGTTATAATTTTTTACACGGTATAAGAAACCATATTATACTGTGGTAGGATTTTCGTATGTTTAAAAATGTGCAGGAACTATATGTGCTAATTTAGCCTGCATATTTAACAGCCAAAATTCAATGGACAGTTTCAATAATTAAATAAGTAAAGAGATTTTTTATTACTTATTGTAATAAAAAATACAGGCCTACTACAGTACCGAATATTTTTGATGTGACGAACTCGCATATGTATAGCTTTCAAATAATCTATACTAATAGAACTGTAAAGGAGTCGAATCTATCTATGTATCATAAATATTTTTAGGAACCTTTAATGTACACAGATTTTGCTAACAATGTATAAATCGAAACATTTTTTTGTTCATCTTGTCTATCTGTCTGTCTGACCATGTATTACATTAAAATTACCAAACAAAGACGGATAATTAGAATTTTAGTAGTTTATGTTATGGACCATAATCTAGGATTCTTTTTGTTTCGGGCA
>PDGT01000020.1:3744016-3774485 GCA_003671415.1 Megathymus violae | reverse complement strand
ATATAAGGTAATATGAAAAGTCTGTTAAGAGGAAAAGTAAATGAACTTGTGACTGGTATTTCTATTTCCAAACGTAGTGTTTGTGAACCGAAGCGAGGGTGGCCTATTAGTTAGCTGACAATTATATATTATGTCAAAAATTGTTTATAAGGTTTTTTTCTACAATATACATGTTTTATCCGTAACAAATACACAAAAAAAAAACAATTATATTTTTCTGTTTCATTATAAAACAAAATATAATTTTGAAAAATTGAGTTTTATATTTTATTAAATCTACCTCTCGTTGCTTTTGATTGATTTATTAATTGTGTATGTTTCGAACTGTTGTCTCCTCGATAAACTAAAGTTGTTTTGACCTGGATCACGTTATAGTACTTTGGATCAGCTAATATTATAATATGAAGTCAAGTACAGTTATTAATATTTTCTACGAAATTACGATTTTACGACGTTATTTTTTATTGTAGTTTAAAATAAAATTTACTGTATTTCGGTGATTGCGGTCGATGTGTTTACCGGAATGAGTTATGTGGCATCACATCGTCCCCAGGCTCGTTTCAGTGAACGGTCATCGGATACTTTGGCTATACAAGCCAGTGATGCAACGATGGCTTTTTTATTTAGTATATTACATTAGTCTTCGTATCTATGATATTTATGTAAATTAAGTATAATATTAGGTAATGGGTTTACTACATCATGGACCAAGTAATCATTAGTAACAGGTATAGTTGATAGGCAATGGTTATGATTGAACATTAAAAACTAAAGCTACATGATAGCGAATGATAGCTAAATGGTATTGGAACACGTCTGTTCTCATTCATCCCTCGTCATATTTTCCTTCAACGAAGCCAAAAAATAATTTATTTATTTAACGCACTTAATATTGAACAAATTGAGGTGTGAGCAGAATTCAAACCCGGTCCCAATATATCTAAAAAATACAACACGAATAGTCGTAACTCGAACTGTAAATTTTTTTTTTCTTGTAGTAAAGGCGTAAGAAGAAATTGAAAAAGTATATATCTTCCTACCGGCCACCGTTGTAGTATATCGGTGGATGGAATTATCCTTCTAGTGCACGACTAGATAAAGGGCGCGGCAGCTTGCCTTGCGAGTGTTTAGCCAAACTTGTTTCGACTGGTTTTAGGGCCCACCCTCACTATTCTGGCAGCTTAGCCGATTTTATTAGCAACGGAGAAGTTATAATATTTCAAAATATATGTGTGTGTATGGGTGTTTGTTATACGTCATCGAGCATTCTTCCACGTAATTTTTTTTTTAATTATTGAAATGCAAATAGTTTGTTGATAATGCCTATTGGGTTCGGTACGGTCCAGTATATTTATATTTATTGTAGTGGGACTAACAAGTTATATAGTAGTTAGTTATATCTAGTGATACCGTAACAGACGGACAAAGTTAAAAAGAATGTGCTGCCCGTTATGTTCATAACAAAGCCTATTTTGTTTATAAAATATATATTCAATTGGGCCTTTAACATTTTTTATTAATTTATTTTAGATTAATAAAATTATAATTACGTACAAATGACATACCTATTGCGGAAATGTGACTGTTATTTATAATATGAACGAAGTATTATTGATTTAATAATGTACAATAAGTGCGTAATTATAACTCCTGGGTTATTCATATATTTCGTACTCAAGGTGATCTACATTCATAAATAATTTGTCCAATTGATACCTTTGAGGACATACGGTTTCATATTTCTCCGAGCGTTTTCATGTTTGCATTGGGCACACAGTCTGCCTGGTGAGAACTTGCAAAACAGACTAGGGATTTAAATGAATTATCTCGTGTAGATTAAATAGATGACCATCTATATTGTTGCTTCGGAGGATTGAAAGGCGAAGAATGTGTGTTATCCAAGTGTCTCGATCGTGCAAATAAATTTCAAGCACTACATATCTTTATGACATTAAACAACGGTTTAATTTGTTTAGTTACAAAGTAGTTGATTGAAGCGAAATCATTTAAGAATATTCGCCCTGTCGTTGGCAGGCAATAGACTGTATCGACTGGGCGATACATGTTGGTGTATGTTTTGGAAAAACATAATATGTTAGTCATTAAGTGTTTATAGAACCTAATAGCGCATCCTACCAGAGAATGTTCCAATCCATACCTGGTACAAAAGCTTATGAATTTGCTCTAGCAGTTTTGCCACCGTATAATTTCGCCGGTAAGCCTACGCCCTCATCAAGGCAGTCTAGATTTAAGTAAACGAGCTGGAAACACCTGCTTATAACCGCTGGACCTTATTGATAAATCAGTAAAGAAGTTATTCCTGTAACATTCAACGTACTGGCTGGATTGCACTTTCGACATTTCTAGAACGCCGCGTATCTCTTTGTCTGTTAATACAATTTTGCGAAATGTTGCAGTACAATATCGTTGGTGTATCAACACCGGTTTCTGGACTCGGTGTTGCCTTGCGAAATAGTTCAGGTTGTTGTTTTGTTCAACTACTTGGTGTACGTATATAAAATGCTCACATGTTCCCTGCACCGTGGCTCCCATTGGTCCTGATATGACCAAAATCAAAATCATTTATTCACATGTGTGTTTTTTTTTTGTCCTACTGCCGTTTCGAAAAGGTACTTTATCAGGAGAAACTGCGCAAGAAACCTCTCTGCACATGTTTTAAAAACAATACATATATTGATAAATGTTTTCAAGTATGTTAGCTTGGAACGTTGGTGTCCTGCTCGGGGGCCTTAGTTCGAATTAGCTTGGAACGTTGGTGTCCTGCTCGGGGGCCTTAGTTCGAATTATGCGCGCACCTCTAATTTTTTTTATATAAAATGAAATAGTGCTCGAGAACAATCCCACCGGATGGTAAGTGGTGATGAAGTGTAAGATGTTGAGCGCAATAACTTATAAAAGCCTATTCACTCCACCTCTTGAAGAATCCCACATCATACATTACGCAGTCAAGAATACCGACGCGGGCTAATTATCAAAATTTTGTACATATTAGAATTTAATTATTGTATTTGCGAGAAAAATACTGTGAGGAAATCTGCGCATACCTAAGAGCTCTCTATAATGTTCTTATAGATGAGCAAGGTCTGTCAAACCGTACTTGGTCGTCGTGGACGATTTTGACCTGTATCTGTCGAATTGTAAGAGGTGGTCTGAGCCCAGCAGTGGAACAGTTGTGATAGCGACGATGAAACCGATGTTTGTATATTCCGTAATCCAGTCGTTTATCTGCAAAAACATATTTCTGCGAAATTTACATATTCATTTACTGTAGGTCCTCCTAACCACTTTCTATGAGTTTTGCTTTTTAGTGTCTCTTGAACGATTCCACGGGCAAGCAACGAATTTATTTTGACCTACAATCGCCATAGGAAAAATGTTTATCATTCTGATTGATATTGTATACAGATGACGATTGGTAGTAGGAGGTTGTTAATGGGTGTACTGTACGCCACTCCACCCTCCAGCACATTCAGAGTGGGGATGGGCATGGTCTACGTATGTTCAGATAGTCGAGAAGACTCGTGTACTGCAGTGGGCCATAACTGAGTTGAAGTGGCCCTACACAGTTGGGTTCTTATTTGCATATCAATAAAATGAAGTTGTAAGGATTATTTTTAATTCGTATCATCGCGGAAATTGTACATTTTAACTGTAATGATTCCTCGTGATTTTTTTGAACTAGACGTAAAGTTAAGAGGCTGATCTGTCGTTAATGTCAAAATTTCTCCTCGTCACCGCATTCTATTACCATGTTTTGTAATTGAGTCCGAATGTCCGTAAAAAACAAATTTTTTTAGTACCCCCTAAAGTTAAAATGCAAGTTATAAGTGTGTGTTGCAACTTAGGAAATTAAATTCAACACAGACTTTTTGATTTTGCATCAAAACTAAGTACCGCATGCATACTCGTAATATATAACAAGTTGAACGTTATTTTTATAATTACTATTGACTGTAGAACAATAATTGAAACGTGTAACATTGATTGCAGACACTTGCTAATTTAATCATTTAAAGGTTTTTATCGAAAAACCATTTATAACGTTTGGAAATACGAAACCATACGACATAATATATGTGCATTGGAAATTGATGTTTGGTATCAATGAAAATAAAATGGCAACCGTTTACTTTGGGTAAGAGAGTGTATCTATAAATGGCTGCAGAAAGAGGGTTCTTGTGTTGCATTCCCAGCTGAGGTAAACATTTATTGTGTTCGATGTTTCCTCCTTCATGTTAGTTGTTTGTGATGCCTCATTTTTATATGTCCATATTTCTAGCGAGACGGTATCAGTGCTAGGATTTGAAAGAGTTTGTTTAAATATATTTTTTATGCTTTGCTGCCCAGAAAGGACTTAAACTAATCTGATTCAGCACTGATGGAGATTGCTAGACTGATGAAGATATTTATTGCGAATTCTATTTAATAATAATGGCTCTACTGACATATTTAAGACAAATATTAAATAGAGCAATAAAACAAGACGCTAGACTGAATAAAATTCTCTATTCAAATAAACAAATCGTACGTATGGTATGGGTAGGAAACTTAAGAGATTTTGACTCGAGTGAAGAAAGCAATGGTAATGATTATCCAGACCTAATTGAGTATAGTTATGAAGAGTTAGTACCACCTGTACATAAGCACACAGCGACTCGCAGACCAAGGCGCACGAAGACACGCACGCAGAGGCCAACACAGATAGATCATAATAGAAAAACTAAACCGTCACAACATCATAAAACCACGCATTCTCATCATCGTAGGATCACAACGTCTCGCCATCATACGACCACACCATCTCCCCATAGTAGGACCACACAATCTCACCATCATGGACAACACCATCTCACCAATATACGACCACAACATCTCAGTGTCATAAGACTACACTATCACGTCAGAGCGCAGGGAATATGCAACAATACGACGATGAATTACCACCTCTAAAGCCATGGGCTATGAGACCCGATTGCTTTAAGTCTTACATTAAAGGTCATCAGAGTTGAGTTATAAATAGGATGATGATGGTTATGAAGATTTCATGGGAGATTCAGAATATATTGAACCACGAAATTATTGAATGGTAAATCGTATATTTTTCGCAGGATTCTTGTAGAAGGGGTACAACCTACAATTTCAGCAACAATACTGAATATAAATTTTATTAACCTTTAAAATATTTTCTTGCTCCTCTCATTACTTTCTTTCTTTTTTAAAATCTGTATCTTGTGTGGTATATTCAAAGCTGTGTCTTCCTCCAATTTCTAAGTTGTAACTTACCTGTATACCTGTATAATTGTATATATATCCTTTTGATCAAAACAATTCATAGAGCATCGGCAATATGTGTAGATTAAATTAAGCATTGTTAATGGATCTCCGTGATTGTCAGTGTGCTTTTTAAAATATTAAATAGTAAATGGGATGCCCGATGGTAAATGAACTTCGTTGCCAATAGGCAGGAGCAAGACCAATAAGCATTACTGGTCCTGATGGACAACTGCATTTACATATTTTTACTCCCTTTTTTCACCTTTTAAACAGTCGGTCAGAGATGTTGAATTTTCTCCCACGTATTTCGATTTTGTACTTTTGTCATTTGGATTAGCTACTCACCTCACTGTCATTTTAACGCCGCTTGCGTAAGTATCAGGTTTCTTTAATTGTGTGTTTAAATGTTAAGCCCAGCAGTTAGCTGCTAATGTGGTTCAGACCCGCACTAACAGATGCCAGGGTATTGCATATTTATTTATTTTTCTTGTGAAATTATCCGCGAATATGTTTCATATGAAGGGTTTCAATATATCCCGGATGGGCAAAGATTCTACTTTATAACTCTCATCCGTATTTGGAACAGGCAACATTAATAATCTCCAAGTTTATGAACGCTGTCATGCGGGTGACTGAGGAGTTAGAAACTGCCGTGAAGCTACCTGCTAAAGCCGTCGAGTTTTAACCTCGACAGTTATCCGGACTTTTAAAGATCGCTCTTTCTAGAACGTTTGTTTTAACTGTTTTGAATTTATTAATCTGCTACCTATAACGCTCAAATTTTAAAAAGGTAGAGGGGAATAAAAAGAATGACGTAAGCCAAATCACAAGTCTCTAAAACAAACTCGAATGATTAACGGCCATTTTAAAATTCATCGCTCAGTTCGATTTTCACACGCATAAAATTATTAGCTTATCATCCATACTATTAATCCAAAATCTACAGGCTCTGTCGAGTGGGTTGTAGCGTCAGGTGTCACTTCAGGTGACGCTGGGCACTGTACTACGTAAGTCCTCGTAGTAATCGTGGGTAGAGGTCCTGCCTCTTTACCTTCTTTACCTGTCTCATGCAACTGTTTGTTCTATAGAGCAATCTTTGAAATGTTAAACAAAAAGTTGGGTCGAATGTTAAAGAGCCAAATAAAAAGTCTCCCGATTCCGGACCCTTTAAGGTCTCCCGCTTACTTCTTGGCCGTCAGTGATGCCTTTGGGTGGATGCCTTTTTGGATACGTCCAAGGGTCGCGGTAACCACTTATCATCACGTGGTCCGTCTGCACGTTTGGTGGTTATTTATGTGAAAATCCATAATTAAGACTCTTTATTGAAAGGATTGAGAAGGTGGTTTCTGGAGAGTGTTTGCTCGATATCCATTATGGTACACGTAATATAAAATTAGAAAATTATTAAGTCTTATGATTTAGGTACAATTATTCTGCATCGTATGAGGGATTAAGTAAGAAGGTAGAATAGTGCTCATACATATTTTAAAATTGAATAGGTTGTAAATGATTATCAGTCATTAAATAAAAAAATATACGTTATTTTTCTTAAGAATATTCTACTTCCAAAATATTCTTAATAATATCTGTGACATGATTTTCAGTAAATGGATGCCGAAATCAGTAAAATTTGCTCATAGTTTAAATTACTATTTTAATCTGTATAACATGTAGGTAAATCTATACTGATATTATACATAGAGTGTGAGTTTGTGTGTATGTCGAGCGTAATCTCCGGAACAACGGCACCTATTACAATAAAATATAAGCCATTTGAAGGATACAATATTCCTGATTGACGTAGGCTTATAGATACCCATACATATTTATAAATTAAATCTGAAATTGTCTCCAAAGTAGAACGTGTACAAATGTTAATGTAACGTGTGGGTGTGTTCAGATTTGAAAGGTTCACTGATTTTAATATTGAGAATTATTTACTGGCTTCGCTACCGATTTACTTACGGCCTAAATGTCTCTTTGAATGATTGAAAATGAATGAGAATTTAGAAGTAGGAAATAAGGAACACAAACATATTGTTTTGTAATTATGATTTTAAAATGTATTTAATCTGTACAGTTCAAAAGATATCTAAGCGTTTAAAATATATTTATGTATAAAATAGTAGGAGACGAAAATTAATCATCTTTAGATAAATGTAACGTACATATTATGTTTGATTTGATATTTGACACATTTGAATTTCACTACCGTGGAGTTGCCGGGACTATTTAATAGCAATTTCACTGTGTGTGTGTGTGTGACTGACTTTTTTACATATTACTTATTGCTCGACAACAATTCTATTTGATAGTAGATGGGGGTGTAGTCTAAGAATGTTAGCAGGTTAATGAATTTTCCATACATTAATATTATGAAGGATTACGCAGTATAAATATCAATAATAAAAAACATATTGCTTAGATTTTACCTATTACATTTAATAGTCACGTGATGGAATGTGATTGACTTGCAATACTTAAAGACGAAATTGACAAACAATACAATAGTAGGTATACAAGAAAAAGCTTTCTAACTTACATGTTTAAATTACGCTAAATTTACTTTAAATAGGCAAGAGTTTAATTCATGTTTTAATTATCATTCGACTAATTGAAACTTGTAACGTCAATAATTGGTAATTAAGAAATTATGTTAAGTTATTTTGAACCTATGTCGTGTGTTGGCAAGAAAGATTTGTATCAATTGAGTTTGTGGAATGAAAAATATAGCGTCAATGGATATAAAACGGATTCAATTTTTATTTGGTAAGGAATTTGAGTGCAATTATGTGTCTGTCTGTTTTTAAGTGGAGATTTAGTTTAAGTTTTTTTATCTTGTACGCAAAATATCTCAAATTTTCTGAATATTTTTATTTTACATGTTAACAATTTAAGGTGTCATGGATTTTAAAAATTATTAAAAACTGTATCATAACTACTTTTTATTTTTCCAGTAACAATACTTTGTCTATTCAGTGTACTAATTAATCCCGATAAAAATGATGACATTAGCACTTTAAAGAAAAATAGTATTGAATATGTTCTCAATAGCTCTTTAGACGGTGATAACAAAAAGATTGAGGATATAAACTCTGAACTTCATGCATTTAATTCTGCAGCCATTAGTACATATACTAAGGGTAGCAAGGATAATAAATTAGAATTAACAAACAGATTTCATTATTCGGAAAATGTCCCCCAGAAAAATATTTCCAAGAATTTAGAATATTTTTTGAGAAAAATGAATAAAACGAATATATTAATCGACATATCTGACATAACAGAATTAAATGGAAATATTGAAGATTACGCTACAGCAAATGAATTGCGAACGTTACATAGAATAATTAGTCACATAACACGAAACTGGAAATTGAATTATGTTCATTATGGAGTTTCACTTGAAACGAGTGAATCGTTAGGCAACAAGCCAAGAGAAAAATTTGAACATAGACCCACAAGGAGACCTTTACTTAAACCAACATCTACCTCTATAAGACGTAGGACAAAGCCTTATATTATATACGAGTGGAAACAGAGAACGACACGCAAACGGAAAACCAAGGACAAATATAAAGTTAAGAAACCTTTCAAAGTGAAAAAAACGCAGATGCCAAGGCGTACGAAGCCACGACCAAATTACATATACCAAGAAAACAAACTAAAGAGACCTGGTATTATGTTTCATAAACGGAAAAGAACGCCGTCAAGGCATACAAAAATACGCCCAAAAAGAACTAAAAAGAAATATACGCGAAAAACTACAACAAGATGGAAACGTAAAACAAAACGTACACTTAAAACTACACGCAAACCTAAAACGACAACATGCAGACCTAAGACTACCACAAACCGCACGCCGAAAACCAAAGGGACTCTTACTCCCAGGCCATTTACACCCAATATTAACATAGGCGTCAATATAGACAGCAATTTTAATTTCAATTTTAAGCACAATTCCCCCGAAACCACTGAAGAACAAGACCATGAATATCAATCAGAAAGTGATGACTATCTAAATTCTCACTATGTACTATAAAACTATATCCAATCTGTGAGTGTTTGAACCCGGTTTCCGTATTCCTTAGTATTGTATCGATTTCTAAATCACGCAACCTGGTTTGTACATGAGTAACAGCGTACAACATTTTTTTTAATAAATCGCTTATAAAATATTCCACTAGCTTTTATTTCTAACTTGTGACTTGTGGATTGTAATCAAATCAGTGCATTAATTTGTTTAAGTAATAAGAATAGGACTTTTAAGGGATCACTTAGAATATACGTAATATAAAAATTATGTTAAACCTTTCATGATTTTCAGTGATAGAAATAATAAGTAACTTGGTTGGTGTTTGTATAACATTTTTTACGATTTTTTATTTAATTTCTATAAGTATATATAAGTCGAATTTTTAAATGGAATTATAGACAAATGTGTTTGAATATTTGTAACTCTAGTGATAATTAAAACAATGTGTTTTATTTTAAAACTTCTTGTAGTAATCGTTCTCGTTTCGCTTTAGAAAAAACTATGCCTTACGTTAAGAAATTACTTACATTCGCATTATTTTAGGAATGGGTTCTTGTAAGTTCTGTATATTATGAACATATTAATTTATTATAATAGCTGTAACCAGGCAGTCAAAGTTTTAATTATCGTTCTCTTACTTACACCTCTACCTCTTTACCTCTTACTCCTTCGGGAACAGATTTATTTCCCGAATTTAAAAGTATCCTATATTATGACCTATAACATAACTTACTTATATGGCAATCTTAATTATAATAATCTGGCGTTTAGTGGTTTTTAAATTTTTAAATTTAAATTTAAATAAAAAAAATTACGACGATATTACTTGGACGTATACTTCCGGATTCAATTGGGTGGTGCCCAACGACTCAGTTAGGAGAATTGATCGTCATAATCTCATCCGTTGTTTAGTTGGGTACCTGCAGCAGGGGGTGGTTTGAGCTCATGGATGGATGGAGCCCCTTGGGTTTTTGAGGGTTCATGTCTCTACCTGATAAATGTGTCTTTTTTATAAACTTTGACTAGTTTAGTTTAGCACTGGAAAATAAAAATAATTCTTTTAACTGGCCTTCTGTCAGCATAGGGACAGGTTATGCAGGCGTTTGGTGATATTTTAATGTTTTTTTTATATAAGAAATAATTGAAATTATATTTGAAACACTCCTTCAACTATAAACGCCGCCACGTTTATACCCCCTATCTTGTAAACCCTACCCTCATGACAACAAAAGGGAGCTTCCTATATCCTAAAACTATTTGTTCCACCATAACACCGAACTTTCCAAGGCTCCTCGAATTTAACGAGAGAATTGCGTGGAATGCGAAGTTCTCAAGGTCTCCCATATTCGCTGGATGACAGCGGAGCGGCTGTTAGTCGGTTCAAATTATTTTTTACCCACAAAATATTCTAAACAGCCGGGTATCTTTCAGGCAAATAACAAATTGTCGGCATATTCGTAAATTTTAATAATTGAATTGAATAGGACGTTTACAAAAATATTCAAGAGTCACACTACGCCGTCTTATGAGCAAATTTCTGCCATGAGCTGTCTTTGAGGTAGTGGCATAAAATTCTCAAGGTTGTTTCTTACGTCCAAGCACTTTCTCTTTTAAATAGACATCCAAAAAATATTTCATCGTCTAAATGCACCTTTAAATTACATTGTGGAAGATCCGTTAACTCTGACGAATTTTTAATAGCAAAATGTGTCTATTACTATTGAATTTTCTGCATTAGTTAACACTCGTTAACTTTTAATTGTTTGAAAATTAATTATAAGAACCGTTACATGGATTGAATTTCGATTATTGCTAAATTGCTAGCGGTTTGCTTTAGTTGTTTCATGGGTTGTATATTTTATTTGAAAATCTTGGATTTCAATGTCAATGAAAATAAAATGCTTACAATTTTCATTCGGTAAGATAATATATGAAGCTCAGTTTATACTTTTATAGTTATGTCTTTTCTATAGTAATGTTCACAGGATGCTGGAGTTTTTGCACTGAATATACGTAAATATTCATTATATATTTTGAAATGTAAATTATCTTGGTGCAGCAGTAGGCCCTTCCAAGTTTCTTGTTTGATCGCTTGTTGTTCATAGCATACATTAAACACTTCGGAATTGATTCTACTTCGATTTCGTAAAAGAATTGACACTATATAATCCGTTAAAGTGGAAAAATTTGCGATCAAGATATGTATTATCTACGGTCTTCGATCACTTCTTTTGAGTTAATGTTAAAAATCCTAAAGTCGAATTGCTCTGCGTCCAACCAGGCTGTGAAAATATGATATTTTTTTTCTTGATTCCTAAAAATATACTTTGCTTATCTATCTGAAAGTGATAATGTCCAAAACTCGCGGATTTCTAAACGATTTTCACCAATAGAGTTATTCGCGAGGTGGGCTCAAAATGTATGTGATTCACATAGAAAAATTTAAATATGTTACCAAAGCGAAGCGAGGTAGTTAATTCATTGTAAAGTTTTTTTAATGTATTATAATCATGATAAGAGTAATTTTATTGTGAACAATAGTTATTGTATACAAATTGATGTTACATTATAATATCTATCGCTGTTTCCTATCTCATGAGGCGTACAATATATTTAAGGGGAATAAAGTTTTGAGATGAATAATGGAATATAAACCATTTGTTTCAGTGATAACCATTTCCCTACTAACCGTTAATGGCGCAACATATAAAAATGACAAGCCGATGAATGAGACAAAACTAGGCAAGGGTATAGCTACCGACATTTACAGAAAAGAAATTGATGACATCCAATCAAACGATAATGACTATAGTAATTCCATTGATTTCCCTATATTACGCGATAGACATGATAGAGTCAAATTGCTGAATAACCTTGATCTTGATCTGAAATCGAATGACGAGGAAATATTTACGAAAAATCTGGAGTATTTTTTGAAAGCTATACTCGATCCCAAAGTCACGAAAAAATTAATAGTTGCAATTACTCATGGAGTCAAACCAAAAATGTTGCGCATTCTACGTAGTCTATTAGAACGTCTGGGCGTGAGAGTTAGAGATTTAGATTTAATTTCAGATTATATAAAATATGAAAAATTAAAATATAAAAACCGTCCACACAAAACCACAAAACCGGCTCGCAGAAAAATTACAAAGAAAAGACGCAAAACTATCTCTGCGTATCACAATAAACCATGGATAATCCAAAAAGGTACGTTAAAAACATAGGTACACGGTGATCCATTGGTAAAGCCACCATAATTCATTCATACTTTATTCTTCGAAATTAACCCTTTTTTTAGATTGTATATGATCGAAATACGATTCGTGAATTTAGTATTGTTATATCAACAAAGTAGTCGTTTTATAATTCATCAATGTACTCCCAAAACAGTTTCAGTTCAGTTATTATTTCGTTTAAAATATTAAATAAACGGAAATAAATCACCCGGACCTCTGGAGATTATGTAAATTATTTATTTATTATTATAGTCACGAATCCCATTTTGATAAACACACTGGGAGAAAATTCGTAATGAAACTCTTATAAATTCGTCTTGTATATATGTCATAGTTATTTACTTAGAAAACTATACCTTTGTATAGACCGATTTGGAATACAAACAAAATTTACGAACCGAATACCATGGAGATTACGAATAATACTATAAGCAATGGTACATCACATATTTATATCTGAAAGAATAAAAGCGATCGCAATGAATATAGACGTTTGGGGTATAAGGTTTAAATTAAAAATCTTGTACAAGTTTGAAATTAACTTTTTTATATTTCTTTGTTTTTTTTTTAACTTTTATGATTAAATACGAATTAGTTGTGCTGCCGGTAAAATGAATCCTATCGCCCATGTCGACTGTGGAAGATATTACTTTGTAGTTCAAAACGCTCTTGGCCGATCAATATTATTAATTCTGTGCAATTGTTTATATACAGATATTATGGAATTTAAAACCACACAAAAATCGAAAATACCAAGCCAACGAGGAGTCAAGCTAAAAGTCGGACTTTTGGGGCGTCTTGCTCATGCTATAGGGAAGTTTATATCCTACTTTAAACCTAGAAAGTTTCCTAAATCTCCAAAGCCTGCTAAACCTGCAAAGCCTGCTAAACCTGCAAAGCCTGCTAAACCTGCAAAGCCTGCTAAACCTGCAAAGCCTTCTAAACCTGCAAAGCCTTCTAAGCCTCCAAAGCCTTCTAAACCTCCGAAGCCTCTTAATACCTCGAAGCCTCCTAAAAGTAAACCTACGAGAACTAAACCTAGACCGAAGACGACACGCACACCGAAAGAGGGAGATTCTGGAATAGAATCGGCGCCGGATGTCAGTGTCGAAGGTACAAATTCCGAATCCGAGGAACAGTAGCATTACATGTTATTACAACACAATGAAAATATAAACTTGAATTAAATTGTTCATCTTTTGTTTAATAACGTAAAATTCTCAGGCTTGTTGTATAAGAAGCGATTATCTTTTTTTACATCGATACTCGATGAACGAGCAGAGACACTATCTGTTAGTATGTTTTAGCGTCTTTAACACCAAGGACATGCGACACCGACGCGTTGCCGATGAAAAAGGAACTGGAGAACCTTCGAAACTTCAACCGAAACATGAAAAGCTACAACGTGGTGATACCCCGCGATTAAATTGGAATTAACTGGGTGGAACATAGCCTAGAGACATTATACTTTTAGAGAAGGAACCTGGATGGAAAACCTCGTCCGTTGTTAGCCGTGTGCACCACGTTAGAGTCTTTACATCCCGCCTTCCTTTATTTCCACGAGTAAATATAGGTATTTGAATCAAATTGAAGGGTACAAGAATGGTGCTCTATTTGGCAATAGAGACAGTAGAACAGTTATTCAAGATTAAAAATATTTTTGGATAACATATTAATGAAAAATTGTGGTGTTATTAAGTAATTAATAGATGTGGTCCACTTCGACGTCTGTTTACATTATACTTATAACTCTTAATCTCATCAAAGCGTCCCGGAGTCATTCCCGGCCAAGGTAAACATTTGTATGACTGATTATGTTCTCGGGTATTTTTGAAGTCTTATGTTAGTGTACGTATGTGAATTTAAAAAGAGGTTAAAAGCGTACATTAAAAAACTGCTTGAATCCTATCTAAAGCAAATTCCCTGCTGTTAGAGGTCGCTGGACTCTGAAGCATTCAGTGAGTTTCCGTCGATACGCCCGTACTGTAGTAAGGTTCTTTATTAGCCTGGCTAAGTACCGCTCTCCTTATCAAATCGGTAAGACGAATCATCTTTAGTTTATATGTTTTATGTGTAATGTTGGGGATTCAGATGCCGCTACTTTCTTTACCTGGAACTCCACACGACACACTACAAAAACAAACACATTTCGACAAATATAGGTATCTCATTACTTAATCAAGCGTAATTGAATTGTGATTAAAATTTGTATGTGTTAACTTAAAACCTTGTTACCGTAAATGCAACAATTAAAGAAAATTAACGTTACCGATGAATTTTTAAAAAAGCTGGAAAAATCTTTTTGTTAAGAAATTTACTGTTGGAGATTTCGGCTGCAATGGGGGAGTGGATTTATTGAGGAATCATTTTATATTGGGTATGTTTGTGATCGTGAACTGTTGGCCTTTATGCTACGTCATGTCGTGCTAATTTTGTTTTGAACTAATTTATCATTTTAGAAATATAATTATGAAAAGCGATTACTGTAATGTAGTCTCAAAGTAACTAGTGAAGGTATATACCTTCACTAGTATTTACCTTTCATATGAAACATGATTTCCAATGGAGATTAAAATGAAATTACGATCCTGTAGCATACTTAATAGTGACTCTGCATGCCGATCGAGGTCCTAGGTTTGTGTCTGGTCGAAGCGTACATTTATGTGACAGATAAATGTTTGTTCTCTGGTCATGAGTGTTTGTAATGTTACATTTGTGTTTTTTAATATTTATACTTAATTATACGTATTATAATTAATTATATTTTTTTTTGTTGTAGCTATTTATTTTCATTTACATTTCTTACTGTCACTTTCACAAACTTTCGGTTTTGAGAAAAATCCTTCGATTAATCAATTCAATTATTTTAATAGCGGTCATATTAATCTCTATGAAATCTTTGCTCATTGTCAAGATCCAGTTTATAACTTGAATGTTGAAAACCTAAGAAGGGCAAACTACGTGAGTCCGACTCAAAGTTTAATCAAATCTGTGGCAGCATTGCTTTCTGGACTAGAAACAAATAAAATCAAAACACGCAAACCAAAGCAACCCTATCGGGATGTTAACATTGATAATGTAAATAACAATGTTGATAAAGATGTCGATTATGGTAATAAAATACAGAATGTGAATGATAAAAATGAAGAAAAACATAAAAAGAAACCGCCGCCTATTGATTATAAAAGATATAAAAAAGATCTCGAGACGCTGTTGGTGAAGTTGGTCCACAGTTTCGTTAAAGAATGGAGAGACCCATCGCTTTATGACACGAAATAAAACTATTCCACAGATTTTTTCGGATATAGCTACAATAATCTTTTTGTTTCTAAGCGTGGAGCATATGTTTTGTTAACCAAAGATTGTCTGGAAATAGAAGCGGAAGTCATACAAGGAACATGGTAATTTCATTCAGTTCTTTGATCATTAAATTTGATACGCAACAAAGTCTGTCAAAATAGATAGTTTCTGAATAACGTGCCTCCTCACATAAGATAACTTGATATAAAAATCTATTTGAAAACTGTACGAAGTACGTAATCCATTAACCGTGTAGAGATCCGTTTTAAGACGAACTTTCTAAACTAATCTATGTCTGTTTTAAATAAACATATTACTGTTTCGGTGCGGTCAGTTTTTTGGACCTGCGATTAGAGCTTGCATAATCCACTAATTGAGATTACTCGTATGTACCTTCTATATCAATTTCTTTGTCACTAACTTTAGAAAGGAAACATTGGGAGAAGACGAAGTATTGTATTGTGCTGAGAAATGGCAAGCAATCCTCCTTTCTGCCTTAAAAAGTGGTAAATGAGCACCAGGTCATTAACTCATTATCGTACTTTACGATTGAACTTTTAATAATACAATTTATTTCACCTCCTTCGATTCAGTTATACAAAATTGCTGATGAAGGGTCGTTATTTATGTTTTATCCTAAGTCTTATCATCGGTCTTGGAACACCAAAATTGCTTGAATGTTTCTATCCTGTTTGTTTAGGCCATGCCCATAAGCTAAAGCACTTCACAAAGCTAAGATGATTACTTAGTATCAGTTGAACGTCTTTTTAAGATCTATTATTCGTTGCAAAAAAAAGGTGTATGATTAAAAAGAAGATGTTGTAAAATTTGTGTTTATTTACACTTTGGCAGTGATGGCATGAGATTCACTTATGTACAAAGAGAGTTACTGTGAGACCTTTGTGGTATGTTTTCCATTGAGCAATCGGTTCCTTTCATTTGAGAATGAGGTTATCGGAAGTGCCGCCAACTGCGAGCTGGCAACACCGAACGTAACCGTGTTGCCAGCTGCAATCGACGCGTGTCAGTAGCATTTTCGATCTGATTTAATCGGAAAATAGAAGGAGAGATTACAGATGGGAAATGGAAAATCGGATCAAAAATACTACTAAAGCCGATGCAGTTTTCAAGGCGTTAGTGCCTTGGAAACTCGGTCCGTTGTTTACCAGCCGCGGTAAGCGAGTCCATGGACACCGAGTCCGTGCACGCCGAGGCCGGCGTAAGCGAGGGGTGCGTTCCAGCCAGCGTAGGCGATGGGCGCGGCGGCTAAGGGTGCGGCGGCGACATGAGCGGCACGGACAGCGGCAGCGGCACCATCGAGAGCGGCGGCCTGGGACTGCGCGGCGGCGACAGCGCTCTGGCTGGCGGCGACTCCGTTCCAGTACGCGTTCTGGTTAATGTCGCGGGCGGTCTCAGCAACTTGACGGGCTGCCTCAGTGTTGTACTGGATGGCGGCTTCCGCGGCGCGGGCCTGGCCTTCCACAGCGGCGCGGGTGTGGTCCTGGGCTACCACGGCAGCGTCGATAGCAGCAGCCTGCACATCTCCGGCGTTGGCGCCGTAGACAAGAGGAGCGAGGATGGCGCTAGCCGAAGCATAGCCCAGGAGAGCGACGAAAGCGATCTGTGAAACGAAGAGAAGAGTAGTAATTAGAATGGTGCTTGTGAAAAGTTTCACAGATAATTTTTTTGGATGGATCTGTTGGACCCTTGAAAAGGATACACGCCAGTAAAATTATTGTTTTCAAAAATATTTCTGAAGGTCTTTTACATATGACGGATTTTTTCGGCTAGAAGAGTCAGTCAATAGATGTTATATTTACATTATATTTCTATTAAAATTACGAGTGTTACGAATCGTAAAATAAATCTTTTAGACTTCTAATTCAATTTAAACATCAGATGGCTTTAACCATAGGCGTATATCCCTTTATGTTATACGATTAACATAAATGTTTAATGTGTACCAAACCAAAACATGATATCTTTCGTTTAGATACGAGTAATGCTGTTGCTTTTTTGTTTAACTTACAGTATTTTCTGTTATTTATTTCTTCATTTACTTCTTTTAAAGTCTCGAATACATTGATATAAGATAGTGCTGTATTAAATACAATAGGATTTAATACAGTTTTTACCATAACTTTAAGAATGTCTTATATTCATCAAAGTGAAGTGTATAAGTGTTTCACGTCAAAATTCTTACGAATTGTTGAGGTATATCGTTAAAAAAATCGATAAAAATAAATAAACCATTTTTTGTTGGCTTTTGAGAACGTGTAACTTTGAACCCGTGTTGGTTCATCGCGGGAAAAATGGCGATGTCAAAATTCAATTTAACAGGAACTATCGTAATAACATCGCGATCGGAAACACGTTGCGTAAGTTGTCGAATTTGCGATGCGTTCGAGTTAATTTGTATAATTGCTGCGGAGGTTACTTTTGTAACGAGTCTATTAGATATGCTTAATTGCGTATATCGGTAGTAGGAGTTATATTTGTGAAGTGAAGTTATATTTACACTTGTTTACATTATAAAAATCGGACAAGTAAAATTTATTCCAGGGCAGACATAGCATTCTAAGATATTATATTTTATCTTTTCACAAAATTTACCGACTCAAACCCGACAGCCAACGTATACGTATCACAATTGACAGATAATAAATGTCGCCATATATGCCATGTCACGTCCGCTATTACACTTTTGGTCTGTTTTCCCGGCCTTGACCGCGAACGCGTTAAGCATGCGAAATACATGACCGTAAAATGGAGTCGTATATATTCATCACAAAAGATTTTACGCCTTGTTTGGCGTAAATAAAAGTGAGTTTTGCTTAACATTATGTAGGCGAATGCATTTTAAATTGACGAATTCGTTCGTCGTCGGTACAAAGTAATTTGTATTTTAATGTCAACAACATAAGGGATAGATGTTTTTGGAGCCAGGCTAGTGATTTAAAACACATTGTTGTTATTATACTTTTGCATACTGTGTTGTAAGCATTATTCCTTTGTGCAGTTGTCGTAATATTGACAGGTGTCAAGATAGATTACAAATTGCGCTTGAACTGTTAATTTTGCTATAATATTACATATCTATGTTATTTTTAGCTAGATATTGGATCTGTATAGGAATTTGAGTTTCCGTTATTTTTGCCTTGCGAGCCATAGAAAATCAAACCACTTATAAACTGTATGACAAGGTTCCAAGTTTGTAAGCTACATTAAATATTCAATTTAAAATCATAATGAATTGATCACTGTTAGGACTGACAATGTCAGTAACAAAATATGTAATAAAAAATGACACCACATAACAACAACAAAAAATAAAGTTGTGTTGCCATATAAAAGAACAGCGTAGTAACTTAATATAACTTTAACGTTAAAGATTTATATTATTGATTAAATGTATTGAAATTCAATTCTGGTACGTATAACATTGTAGGTTAATAGAGCGTAACTTGCATTGACGCATGAATTCTGCATGTAATGTGTCATAAGTTTAAATTTTGTTATACGAAACTTTAACAAGATTAAAAAAGGTATATATCTACGAGTCTTGTATTGTCTTCTTTTACAATACTCGAACTGCATACCTATATTGAAGTAGCTGTTTTAACATTAGAGCGTAAAAAATCTTTTAATTTTACTTATATGTATTTTTTTTAATGATTTCAAGCGGTATAGTATGGATGGATAGTATTTTATTTGGGATTTTTAATCCTCAATTTTAGTCCAACGGACTTGATTTTTACAATGATAAAAATTCTTTCTCATTTAGAGGAATCTTGCTGTTTATACTCAGTATTTTATATTACTCCTGTTATTTTGACTCCACGTGAATTAGACAAGTGTTTCTTGTCTTGCTATTAAAATTCTTTTATAACAGATAATATTTTTGTAATTGGGGCAAAAATCATGTGACGGAGCTGGTTAAGTACCGGACAGTATATCACTGGGCTACTAAATAACTGTTTTGGTATCGGTTGCAAAATAATAATAGCACAGATAAAACAAAATGTTAAGGATTACAAATGTGAGCAATTAACAATGAAATTCGACATAAAAGTATTAGAAAACAATACCTTAAACACATTACAAGAAGCACAATACAACAATATAAACATTTATCAAGTGACATTTATACATTGCGTTCAAAAATGGAATGAGAATTAACGAGTTGTTGAATATAAATAATTAAATTACGTTGCCGCACAATGCACAGGGAACCGTTTTTCATTGCAACGTTTAGTTTATATATTAATAAATGCCACTTTTTTACTTAACTATTAGCAATGGTAACGATTCGCGAACAAGATCCGGTCAAGACTGTAATTGGTTCAATTTAGTTAATAATAACAAATTAACTCGTTTACTTGAAACTGGTTCTTTAAAAAAACCCCTGTTTTATATTTCATCTGTCATTGACACCTGTCAAGTGACAGATGCGGTTTTTTCGCGCCATTGTTAATTGACTCGGACTTTGTTGGCAAATTTTAATTTTCGAATAACTGTTAAGGTGTTGATACAGTACCAGAAATCTCATCTTGCACTTCTTTGTCAGACTGCTAGATAGCTACTGAATGCTCTACACTGGCCTGCCATGTCTTTTATACGCGTGAGGGGCATAGGCGAAGTTCATATTGAAAGTACCCAGTAATAATTGATACAATAAGGTATCTACTCGTTTGTCATGTAGTCCTTAAAAGGCGTAGACTTGACGTTACTTTTTTTACCCGCCCCGATGCAAGTTTTTAATTACGATCTATTTGGTGATTTATGTAAGGACGCATTGATATTGTTACCGCGTGGAAGTTATTTGTGGAATGCATGAAAGTTTATTATCACCTTGTGTTCTTGTTGATGTAATATAGATTCTTTTTCAAACGCCCTTCCTTAAGGGTAAGTGGAAACAACAGTTTTGACGCGTATAAGTGCATCATTTGGTAAAGAAATTTGGATTTTGACATACATTTATATGTAAATAGGTCATTCAACAGTGACAGAACCCGCTGTTAACGGGTACCAATTCGATACTCGTCCGTGGTGGTTTCTCCTCGAGTCTAAGCTTTTGCTTAGTGTTCTCTCACTTCGTGCTATCAAGACATAAATAATTTTGTTGACTGCACACCGAAGTTGTGGCGGCCTTGTGGACTGATCTAGTGGCTAAGACGCGGGGTCGAATCGACTTTGAATTTTTGATTTCGAAAAACTGAACGAAGTCTGTAAATGACAAAATTGTAGATATTGTTCCTTCAGGTTTGCGAAGTTTTCCACACTGGATTTGGCTGGCTTGGTAAATAAAGACCTAATCTAAAGTAACGTAATTTCTCATTCACACGTAAGATTTACGTCAAACATGTGTTGTGTTATGTTATAGGTCGTAACGTCGATGAACGTTTCACTACGATGCGGGTACTCACGATGTAATTATAAACCATGTAAAAAAAGCAGTTTAGAGACGGCCCATGCAGACACATACGTACATATTAAAGTATGTAAAGTCCTCGAGGATTTTAGTTTCAAATTACACGATGAATATTTGGAAAAGATCTGCAATACACTTGTACTACTGGTAGCTTCGACCAGGCCATGGGGTTCTAGCTGATTGAGAAGACCTGATACAGAAACGCTGTGACATGTCTAATCACACTTAACTCTTAAACCTCGTATCAACTTCGCTTGTCAGATGGAGCAGGAAGCGTGTTGATTAAAAATAAAGTTTTGTTTCTAATTAGTCGAAATATTGGAGCTTAAAGCTCAGTGGCGTCTATTAGATCTAGATAATCAAGTAATAGATAATATGCTTATTGATTCGATGAGCTGCAGTGGTTCTCATGGGTAAGTGGTCACTACCGCCCATGGTTGTTGCCGTGTACAGTATTTTCCCTGTGAATACACTTGTCTACTGTCACTTTAACATTGCCATCGAAGCACGTGTAAGACATTTCATGGTTAATTTTAGTGGCAGATTGGAAATAATTGAAATAATGTTTATTGGAAATTAGTTTTTTTTCATGTAAATAGCTAACAAACGAGCAGACGAGCCACCTGATGGTAAGTGGTAACCGTCGCCCATGGACATCAGCAAGACCAAAGGTATCACTGATGTGTTGTCGGCCAGGTAATGAGAAGAAGGTAAGAAAAGAAAGAAAGTACCGGCTCTTAAGCTCCCAGCCGGAACACTACGAGTCGTTTGGCGGCTAACTCCAGCAAGAGGGTGGTAGATAGCCAGGCAGGCTTTACAATAAGATAAAAATAGCAGTAATAATTAAGTTAGTTTTTACAAAGACTTTTGGTGGTGATTACCACTAGAATAATTAGCAAGATAAGTGTATGGATCAGAGATCGAGGCGAAATAAAAGAAGTGATATGATTCACGACCGAATATATTGTGTTCTAATATAATGAACAGTATTGCTTAAATACTAACATGATTACACATACGTAGTCATCTCTATACTACAAAAGAATCTTATCTATGTAAATAATTCAAATGTCGCTACAGGATGCTTTGCAGGTAATGTAAATCGCTCCAGCTGCTAAATTATTAATAAAATGCAACTAAGTAATCAAATTATGGCGTTAAGTTCAATATCATCGTATTTATGTCATTGGTGTATGTGTCATCACCACGACCTATAATGTCCCACTGCTGGACTCGGGTTTCCTATCACAAAGTCAGAGGTTAAGTCCGTAATCCACCGTGCTGGTCAAAGTTTCTTGTCGCTCTTTCTCCCGAGACTGGTCATAGCGGAAGTGATGGCATGTTTTTTAATTTTTTAATTTTCATTTCCAATACCCGTGGCCAGTCTTATACAGTTGAAGCCTTCGACGTGTCTTATGATAAAAATCGGCATTCCTGACCTGCTGCATCACATGAGGCGCTAAAATCTATCACGAAGTATTCCTCACATAACAGACTCAAAACCATATGTTTGCCATGTCTACCCGTATCTAACTCTGGATCGTAACAACAATTTGTTGAGTTGATATGTTTGTACATAGAAGCAGGAAGCTTCGAGAGCAACAATTAAAAAGCCTCTCAGTTATCCACCGCGTGACATTTACGGCTTCGAAGGTGCAGGGCGGCTGTTTGCCGGCTATACGCCGTCAGAATCTATCTATGTATGCTAATGATAAAATTGCAACTAGACCACATGTTACATTGACTTCGGATGAGTCGGAGTGATACCAATTTAATGGATAGAAATATGTGTCTATTTGTTTATTAGAGAACTTATTATTAGAACACAAAAGTAGTATCTATAGTAAAATCTGTAGTATGTATACTATGATATTTGAACTTTATATAAGGAACAAATAGAACATTAAAATCGATCCTAAACAGTTTAACATGATATTAGCTATATATATATTAGCATAGATTTCAAGAATTGTTTATTATATATACACACTTGAGTGATAGTCTATGTCCATCCGGATTAGTGTACCTTTCAAATGGTAATAATAATAATTTTTCAAACAAATGCCGTAATTCCGTAGATTACTTTCCGCATATCCGCATATATGTATACAAAGTAACAAAACTCAAACTCTCTCTTTACTATACTAATAAAGATATTTAGTATTAATATGTATGATAGTTTTTATCTCGAGGAATAGATTAGTTAAGTAATATTTGTGTTATTGTCGTTGGATTGACGTCTTCGCCCGACTCGGAGCCATTCACGAAGTGTAATACGCCACGAGTCAGCCGGCAGGTACAGTAACAATATCTCACGAATCATTTAGCGTTCAAATGTTAATGGTTTTTTTTTTGTACAAAAATATGATACGAGTGTAATTTTTGGACCGACCGCCAACTGAAACAATGAAATGGCTATATTGTGAAATTTATAAAACGCCTGATTAAATTAAGGTGCGATTGTTCCGAGCGCGAATACGAAGGTGAAAGTGGACAGCTTTACCGAAATTTCAGTTGTTTGAAACGAAACTTTTTTAGAGCGATGGGGGCGGGAGGGTGTGCCAATAACATTTATATAAGTTGATATTCAGCTGTAGGAGACAAGGTTGCAAATGTTTCTATGAATATATATGCAAATGTTTCAATGAAAATATGTTAGGTATTTGTGTTATCATATTATGCTAATCGTAGAGTCGTATTAATTGCCTGTCACACCTACATCTGGAACATGATTGTAATTTAGACGAAGGATATATATATATATATATGTGTGTGTGTGTGTGTGTGTGTGTGTTTTGTAACTCATCGCTTCCTGTACATGAACGATATATAAGAAATAATATTATTAGGGATCTTTATTAACGCAATAGAAGACAAAACAATAGTTGTTAGAATTTTTCCTGTTAGTCTGTGCGTTTGTTCGCGCTAATCTCAGAAACGGCTTAACAGATTCCGATCTGGTTTTCACTAATGTCTTACAGTAAGCATCACTTAACACTTAAAGTTTGTTTCATTGCAATTCGTCCATAAATAAAAAAGTTATAAATTAATATTGTAATTTGTAATTCATAGAACGAGAAAAACCCAGTCGTAAAACAATGCAGGTGCTATTTCTAAGCGTCAGGCGTAATCGTTCTGAAGCGAAGCGAACGCGGTTTGCTAGTATATATATGTACATATATTGTTTAATTTAGTAACATTACACCGTACTTCGTTAACTATTATGCGGAAACTATACTGTTTGGTGATGGCACGTGTCTTATGTCTAGGACTAAAAGAAATAAATTAAGTTTTGATTATCTAATTTGAAAAGAGCTTTGTCCCAGGTATCACAGCAAACGTGCAGAATTAGGCAAAATCTGTAAATTAAATAATGAAACATGAATTATGGAACAATGTTGTTTTTTAGCTGTCACCTTTGATAGTAAACTTCAATGAGGCGCTCATATATCGGTTCTCGCAGGTAAACTTAGTAGGTCTGTTTATGCTGTGAGAGACTAGTGAGTTTACGGACATAGGGTCAGCCAGACTTGCGTATTATGCCTATTTTTATAGTTTTATGTCTTACGGTATCTTAATGTGGGATTAATCAGCTGACATTGATTGCAGAAATAAGCTATTAGAGCTGTGTTATTAATATTAAAGCCACTTGTGTTTTACGGGAAAAATAAATAGGTTCAGTCACTGGAGCCTCTCAATATATTTATATTAATTTATTATTTATTAAAAAAAATTATATAAGTCTAAGCAGAAAAGTGATACGCACAGTCGTGAAACAAAAGAATAGGCATAATTTGGTTACGTCTTCATATCGCCTTCAAAAGGTTCACCGTTGTTTTATGGGGCTCGGTGTTTGTTTTTACAATCAGGTTCCAAAGTTGATACGTGAGTTACCCATCGGAACTTTTAAGCGATGCGTTAATGCACAACTTACAGGTAACGGACATAATGGTATAGATCAATATATTAATGACGAAAACGTCTAAGTCTCAGTCTTGTCAGTCTTGTCAAGTTGACAATAGTGTGACAATAGTAATTTATCAGGCGTTTTGTAATTTTTATGACTATTTTATTTATCGATTGGTCTTTGTTCGTTTAATTATTTAGATTTATTGCGATATCTACCATTGGTAAGTAGTCAATCTGCTTTATGACTAGTTCAAAAAGGTGTATTGTTGCTAGCCTGTGAGGTATAGATAGTACCTAGCAGGCAACAGAAAGCATCTGACGTCATTGCTCCTCCGGTGATAAACAACGTATACCATAAAGAAAGTGTGTTGGTAGTAAGGTAACAGAGGCACTAGATTCCTTGTGTTGCGAGTGGCACGGATGTCGTCTTGTCCGACCGGGAATCGAACCCGGGATCACTCGCACGACGGGTGTGGTCACTACCAAGTGTAATGGTATCGACTATTTATTTATTTTAACATCTTTATTTATGTTACATCGTTACAATTAAAGCCAAGCTTAACATCCAAAGTCCACTGGTAACAGGTGGTTCAGGTGGTCAAGAGGACGTGGAAAGAGCTGACGGTAGATTTAAAATCGTGTCGCGTACAACGTTGCACTGAAGCTATTCACGTATGTTATCCGCACATCGAGACACTTAAAAGCCCATTGTCAGAACTGATTTACCTTCCACTTAAAAGACAAACAACTCAATGCTCAAATTCTTAAAGCTGGCCGCGGCGGTGACTCGCCTCGCACAGATAAAATCGCCGGCTCCAGAAGGCCGACTATTGAACGGGTTCGTGCTACAGCGCCGCGTCGGCACGCGCCAGCGACGAATGCTTGTATAGTGGATATCTTAATCTTGATAGATATGCGGTTTATATAAATACGGTTTGTGGTATCTATACGAAAATCTCAACAGATTGATACAGTAGGTATCAATCTGTTGAGATTTTCGTGTATGCTTCGAGGTAACTCAAGAACGGCTCGACCGATCTTAATGTAAATTGGTATGTAGTGACAACACGTGATTGTGCAGATGATAGGCTGTATAAAATCTATCCACTATCTACACAAATCTGTAATGTCTCTCTGTCTGTACATTCAATATTTTGGTAAAATTTCATGATAAATATTCGTTTTATAACACACCGACAACAATTTGACCGTTTTGAAAGATTTTTTCCGCCTGTCTGTTTGTCTGTCTGCATGTCCCTTTATTACTCAAGAACGGCTTGACCGATCTTCGTGAAAATTGGTATGCAGTGGGAAGTCGGACGGGGCCGCCAGTTACCATATAATTTTCATAACATTGCTCAATATTAACGTAGAGTTATAATCAACCAAAATAACTGGCCAAAGGAGCACTTGCGTTTTTGACTTCAGAAATGGAAGAGGTTCTATGGTCGAGTGCGTCTTTTTTTTTTCTTACTACTAGTTGGTCACAGACGGGTCAGTTGATTTTAAGCGGTCACCGCCTCTCATAGCATCTGGTAATACCGAAGGCATCACCGTTGCGAGCCACGATGGTAGAAGAAAACTGTTTATTTCTAGCGCTGCCATACTGCAACCGAAACGTAAAAACTTTTAATCGGTGACTAACCTAACAGGAAGGAAAAGTACTACCATACACGAACGCAGTTGGGTTAAAGTGAGTGGTACAAAGCCCAGCGATTTGTACCAGTAGGGATCGTTCGTCGTTGTTTATTGTTTAGCAGGATGTGTTACGAGCACGGGAGGTTAAATTGGGCTCAGAAGTGGGTCCTTCCACTGATAGTTCGGTTACGTCTTCATATCGCCTTCAAAGGGTTCAGCGTTCTTCTATGGGGCTCGGTGTTCGTTTTTAAAATAAGGTTCCTAAGTTACTACGTGACTAAACCCATCGGAACTTTTAAGCGTCGTGTTAAAGCACAGCTTATAGGTAATTGATATTATGTTATAGATGGATATATTCATGACAAGGGCGTCTGGAAATAATAGTGTTGAAACCAATTCCGCACAGGTTAAAACTTCCTTTGTAATTACCATATTATATTGTTTTTAAAAGTTATGCTGAGGAGTTCCTTTCAACGTTCAGAAACAAAAAATTACGTACATAAGTGTATTTAAGAGGTAATAAATATATTGCCGACAACAAAGCGTGATTTGGAGATTCTCTGTTTAATAATTCTCATTATAACGATTGTAGATGAAGAACGAGAAGAGATGGAACAAGAAAAAATAACAATTAAGTCATTGCAGTGAGAATGTTGCCGTATTAGGGTATCCAGGCTTCGTTTTATGTGTGTTGCTTTACAATGCTCGTAGTTAATAAGACATTATAAAGATAATGTTGCCATATTTGGTTCTCGGACTCTGCTTTGACATTTACAGTTTCATAATCTTGACAGACCCCTTTTATGTTGAAATATGACTAATGAAATAAATTTATTATTCACATCATATACATATAATAAAATCCTAATTGATCGTATTCTGTACATGAAGGATATATGAGAAAAACTGTTATTAGGGCCCTTCATTAACGCAATAGAATCCAAAACAATAGTTGTTAGAATTTGTGTCTGTTTGTACGTTTGTTGAAATGTGGAATAGCTTAACCGATATTGTTATGATTTTCAGTAATTTAATGCTAATTTCATTTCAATCCGTCCATAAATAAAAAAGTAATAAATTAATCTAAAACAATGCGCGTGCTATTTCTATGCGTGAGGGGTAGTTTTTCTGAAGCGAAGCGAGGGCGGTTTGCTAATAGGTTAATAAATATAATAATACATTGAAATTGATTCATTCAAAAGATAACTTATCCCAGTTTGTAGACTATTAGAACGCCTATAAATAGAGCTCTGAGGATTTGATCGCGTCTTCCATAATTGTGTTATGAGGAGGTTAACATTGAGGTACATCATCGTACAACTGACAGGAAACAAGCTCTCGTTAATGCAAATATAATAATGCAGTCAAATCTGTGGTAAGGGGGTAATTTAAAACTTATTTTGTTGTTTAGCTATCTCGTTATGTTCAAATTGTAGGGAGCGATAATATTGCAGTCCATTCACTGCTAGGGTTACCAGACGTCGGGACTTTTAGACATTAGTCAGGATTTGTGAATAATGTATACTTTTAATATAAATATATTAGCTACATCCTTGCACCGTAAAATGCGCGTGGTTTTATAGTCTTTTGTTTGTCTGAACGTGATGATCTGGAAAGATACTCCGCAGATGTTGATGCAATTTTTACAAGTAGATAGCATCCATCCTAATAGATAGATATATGGGGATCGTTTAGGTATATAGGGTAAACATTTATTAAACGCCTGATAGAAAGTGTAAAAATAGTTTCGGGTTCGAATATTATTTGTAAACGTTTTAATCCTGATTCCCGAACCGTAGCGAGAGTGCGGTACTAGTTTAATATAATTAAATGTATTGTGGTAGAAAGTCGTGCGGCCTTGTGTCGAAAGTCTGGACTTTTAATATAATTTGCATATAAACCAAACTTCATGTTTGTTATATGTTCACTTTTCATCAGGTAACCCTATTCGAAGCGGCAATACAGAAGATTATATGTGTATATTACTAAAATTAAATTTCAAACGCTTCCGTTTACTCCAGTTACTTTGTTCTTTACATGCAATTCCCTTATAAGGAACTAAGAAAGAACCCACACGATACGATAGTTTAGTGTACGACAAAGGATTTTTGCAAGCATTTGCAAACAAATTACATACCCTTGTCGCTTTGGGCGTGAAAAGAGTCAATCCACATATTTTGGAATATTGATCAATTAAATGGCGACAGTAAACATAAAGATAAAAGTTTGATAATAATTTCCAAACCGTTAATCGGATATTGATGAGAACGGAGCCACATAAGAAAAGAAGGCTTCCTGCCTCATCGACTTCTTAAAATATATTGTAATTCTGCTTTTCCTATGGCTACTCGCTGTTTGGCTCTTGGCTCTTTTCACCGTTTAGAATATAATATTTTGTAATAACGTAGTTTGGCAATCAACTGTATTCACTAATAAAAGATTTTTAATTCAAAATCACAATTGCCATTTAACTGTATTCAGATGGTTGTCTAGAAACATCTGAAACCACATTGGATACAAGGTAACTGCAACACTAAGTATATAATATTAGGTAACAGATAGACAACGGTCGGTTAGATTTTACATACGTTGTGACTTTTAAAATATTACCCTATTAATTGTAAAGACATTATTGTATCTTATACCTGGTTCTTTTGTAATTTTTGAATTAAATTTATTATGATGATGAATATTTTGTTATTGTTACCAAGTGTTCGGCAGTGTCAAAAGAGTCTTTAAGAATCTAAAGTCTTTAAGTCTAAAAATCGTCACTGTCACATTCATTTTTAATATCTATTGTTTTTGACCTCCTTACCAAAGAGGATAAAGCCGTGAGAATTGTTCGATTCTACCTGTTGGTAGGGTTGTCCTGAGGACAAATATACCGAAGAGTAATATCCAAATAGAATATTATGACGGTGGAGTAAATTATGAAATTCATGAGATTGAAATTGAGAGCTGTAATCCGTCAAGGTTTGCTGGATTCCATGAACTAAAAAGACGAAGTTCTTCATGTTAGATGTAATATTGCTAGCTGGTGAAATTAATTAAAGATAATATAATATAATATAACAAAATTATCGTATAAAGTTACAGGTAATTATAAAACACATTTAATATGTTTAAAACTCACAAAGTGTGTGAGTACTTAAATATTACAAGTATAGTAAGTTGAATGGAAAGTACAAAAGTGGTCCGACCGCTCTTTGTTGAACTTTAAAGATCGCCGGTCCGAACTTGACCGTGATGTGTTTGTATCTGGATCCAATCTTCCCGCCAAGGGACTAGACGGAGAAAAGGGCTATTTATATCTATACATGTAATAAAATTCTAACTGATCGCTTTCTGTACATGAAGGATACATAACAGAAAAACTATTATAAGGGCCTATAACAAAACAGAATCCAAAACAATGATTGTTAGAATTCTGGTTTGTTTGTCTGTGCGTTAGTACGCACTAATCTCGGAAACGGCTTAACCGATTTCGTTGTGGTTTTCACTAATGTATCACAGTAAACATCGCTTAATATTAAAACTTCGTTTCATTTCAACCACTCCATAAATAAAAAAGATATAAATTAACCTAAAACAATGCAGGTGCTCTTAAGCTAACTCATAGTT
>PDGT01000020.1:3708355-3743981 GCA_003671415.1 Megathymus violae | reverse complement strand
CTACTGCATCAGTGGAACCGACAGACTGCGTCCCGCCCGAACCTCGACTTGCTTGTTGTTACCGGGTTCAGCAACAATTCAAATTTTCCATAAACTATGTTGTAAGTGATTTTTTTTTCACTGGTACCAATTGCTCCAGCTGTTTAGGAGGAGTATTCCGCGTCACATACACGTACATTTATTTATATGTATGTTAAATCAGTAATTATATTAAAACATAATGCTCCTGGAATCACTTTTTTTATTCTGAATACTTTATTTTATATCCTGAAATACCTTCTTAATGATTTGCATATTTAATGTAATTTTAGGTACACACTATATTATTTTCATTTCTTTTATTTTATGACATCTGATGACATTCTTTATTTTTCCTTTTTTTAAACATATATTTATTAACCCTTTTAGATAAACCTATATATCGCACCCTTAGAATGAAAGTGACCTAACTCAAAATTCCTGAAATTCCAGATTTTACTATAAATTTACTTAAAAAAGCCTACTTTAAAACCCCATGGTGAGAAAGAGCCCGAATTATGAGTATTATGAGTGAGAAAGGGGAAACCTCATACATCAGTCTCTTTAAATTTACTCAAGACCATACATTTTTGAAAACTTTCTTCGTCATTTCCCATAAATTGCAATTTTTGAGTTAAGTCCCTTTCATTCTAAGGGTGCGATATTATTACATAAACAACAAATAGTTACTCATATACACTTTCGAGTTAACTTCATTATGCATGATTTTTTTTTTATAAATGCTAACAGTTCGATCAAGGTATTGAACCAGCAGCGCACCGTCGCACATTAGAAAGAGACGCTGTGTGCAGGTGATGCGAATTTATTGAACGAAAACAATTTGGAATTGATGTTATGAGATATACTGATATTTTATATACCAATCACGTGTTGTCACTACATTACAATTTTCATTAAGATCGGTCAAGCGGTTCTTGAGTTACGACGGGACACTAGTTACGACTACCACCAGTGGACTAGTTCGGCCCTAGTTGCATTAATTTTTACTTATATCTTATGTAATCAGTTATTGTGTGTTGTACATCTTAGGCTTGTTAGTTTGTGTTCTTCTGTATAACCTAAATCCAGCATTAAGTTATTTTGTAATATCCTTTCGCTTTTGTAATTTGAAGTGTATATTATTTGAATTCCTTTTTAATGGAGCATACTCTTCCAAAATATACTCTATCGCTGTAGGCATTGCGAAATTAATTTGCTCCCTCACTGTACAAAACGTTCAATAAATAAATACTATTATTTAACTTTTATTGAAGGGTCTTACCTAAATAAAAATCCATGTAAAAACGCTCATTAAATAAATAATAATATTTCACTTTTTTTAGACGGTCTTACGTAGATAAAAATCCATCAATGTATTTTAGTTACCTGAATTATTTAAAATATTTTACATCGCGTGCGGTATACGTAGCGTGCGTCAATCTTTACGCGGTGGTCTAACATCTTAGCATTACTTTTGTCGCCGTGTTGTTAAAACGCAATGCCATGTTGCTACAACTTTTACCGACGCTCGATTTACGAATAGCTTCATTTTGTATCTGTCACGTGTAATGGAAAAAAAAAATATTGTCTATTAGTTACAAAGGCCGCTTTGAGAAACATTTAAAAAGAAATGATAAAATAAATTGGTTGGGTGTACGATATTACTGTTGTGTGTAAAATTTTGGTTGTGTAATAACAACATTATTACTGAGAGCGTAGGAAGGAATGGGTTTTAGGGTTCCGCACATCCGATAACAGATCGGATCCGTTACGGAGTAGCTGTGGCAGCGTTTCTGTCACTTCCCAGTCTATTTAAAGGTCCTAGATCGAAAAATAAATTAATACACTGCGTTTGGTGACCCGTAACGATGTTTTACGTGCAAAAAGTACTGAAAACAACAGTTGTGTTGTTTGGGGCCGAGGGCCTGGGTGGTTTCAGGGGATAACTAACAGATGACAAAAATATGGTGAAGTGCATGTCGCGTATGAAAATGCTCGTTATTGAGAGCATATTTATCTATGTCTATACTACTATATAAATTTGTTGAGATTTTCGTGTGTGACTCGAGATAACTCAATAACGACTTCATCGATCGTAATGAAAATTGGTATGTATGGAGAACACGTGATTGCGCTAACTATAGGTTGTATAAAATAAAAGTAAATCTAACAATGTTTAATTAACACAAAAATATTTAATTTTTAATTATCTTGTATATATATATATAATTAATAGTCCAATTCGAACGAAGTCGGACGGGCCGTCTAGTATTAAAATAAGATACATTCTTCCCTTTCAATGATAAAACATTTTGTCGAAGCGCTCTATATTGATAACGTAATTGATGACGTCAATGGTGACGTCATTGTTAAGATATCTAAATGAATTGGAGTTTATAAATTAAGAAAGCGTCTTCTGAAGCGGCGATAATTCCACTCCGGCTTCCAGAGTCATTCTGACCGAGTTCAGGGTGGTGCAGGTGACCGGCGTGTGGTGACGTGATACCAATTTTAAGGGAGGTCGGCTGACTGGTGAAACATGCCCGGTCCATTGCTGAGATATGAAAGCCTGCTTTTTGGACGGCAGTCATATTTTACATGACCTCGATGACGTCACGCTTTAAAACGCAAATATATTTCATACTAGTGTTTTCGTACAGCAGTCTTTGTTCGCTTGTAAAGTTACTGCGCTAGGAGACTCCTAGAGAGGAGAAAAAAAAAGAAAAAAAAAAGAAATTTTAATATATCTAACTAATTTAACTAAATAAAATTACAACTAAAACTTACGATTAATCCCCTAGACTAATTCCTACCGATATTAGATAGAGAATGATAAAATATCTTGAAACGTTCAAAAGCCAGTTCTTTCTTTCTTTTTTACCTTCTTCTAATTTCCTGGCCGACAACGCATCAGTCATACCATTGGTTTTGCTGATGTCCATGGGCGACGGTGACCACTCACCATCAGGTGGCTCGTCTGCTCGTATGTCGGCTATTAACAAAAAAAAAAAAAATGTAACTTCGCAATTGACGTCAATCGATATTACACTATTGACTAGTTGCAATTTTTTATTTGGGTTAACACTGTGGAGTTGTACACGTGCCGGCGGCGTCGGCAATCCTCGGAGGGCTGCGGTATGTAATTAGCTCCAAAGCTCATGTCATGACAGCTTATGTCACTGACGACCATACCTCAGACTCTCAAGTGGGCAACAAATTCTATTTTCGTGACATCACCTGGACAAATTATTTTATTTTCAATCGGCTGTGTGGTGGACAGTGCAACCCACGATGTTTCATCCTCGCTACAGCCTAGGATCGGAACGCGATCGGGGCGTTGCCGCTGACTGAGGTCGCCGGCTGACGAAACATAACCCGTTCATTGCTAGACCGTGGGCAGCTGTGATAGTGTTATCTGTCGCCGGTACTTGTAATAGCGTAAATAAGGATATATTCAGGGGAAATTTCGTCGCCTTGGGCGTGAAGAGTCAATCGACATATTTGTTGATGTTTTGAAATGATGAGCAATTAAATGGCAACGGTAAACAAACAAATAAGAATTTGATAATAACTTCCCAATTGTTAGTCGCTTATTGATGAGAATGGAGCCACATAAGGGAAATAGGCTACCCGCATCGTCGTTGTATTAAAATATATTGTAATTCTGCTAGTTTTATGGCCAACCGCTGTTTGGCACTTGGCTCTTTTCACCGTTTAGAATATTTTGTAACAACGTACATAGTTGGTTAGTTGACTGTGTATTCACCGCCGTGAAATCGTTGTTTTTTTTACTCCATTAGTCAATTTAACACGTGTTGAACACAAATGTAGGTCGACCTCTTCATCACCAAAGCGACGGTTCGCTCGATGTCTCAACCGCACCCGTGACGTCCACTTATCCAGGAGTAAGTGATAGTTGGATAAGTTAGACTCGAATGGCTTTCGAGTGACATCTATCGTTACTGACCAAAATGCGGTCACGTGCCTTTACTGTGGCATAACATCACACGACCACGAGACCATCAAGCAATACAATAGAGCTGATATGCTGGTTCAGCTCTTGAACATTGCAAAGGTAATGCGTCAATATATTTGATTGTATCTAGATTGTTGGGAGTGGTAGGGACCCCGCAGGTAGAAACAATAACAGGAGCGAAGGCCGTTGTGATTAAACTGAGTGGTCCAGAGGCCAGTGACTCGCCAGGAAGAATCTGGCGCATCGTCTATTGTTCCGCAGGCTCCACCACAAGCAAGAAGCTCCGAGGCTCCGACTATTATTTCGTGGTTGGTCCTAGGTATATAAATCACAAAGGTAATAGATACGGGCCGGCATTATTTATGTGACAGATAAATGTTTGTTCTCTGGTCATGTATGTTTCTAATGTCATATTTGTGTATGTCCATGCCACCCTCAACACAGGGAATACGAGTGCGGGGGTATTATTGTGCAAACGTTTATTTATTTATATATAACATATATTATATTTGCATACGTCGTTAGTACCGTTATCTATACTTAGCGTCACTTTTGCTCGAGCTTCTGTCTTCACAGCTGACTAGCCTTGAGGCGGTAGTGGAATTAAATCACTAATGATCACCGGCCGACCGCGCCCGTGTACTTTATCGGCCGTTTCCAATATCCTAAAAGTATGTCTTTTATTGTCGATATATCCAGTATGTACTGCTATCTTAAGACAGTCTAAATGTTAATTTTTGTGTGTTGGTGTGTGTGGGTACCATAACCGTAATGAAGCCGAATCTATTCTATATTTAATTTTAGTTAAGACGGGCTTTGTTATCGACATAGAAAGATAAAGCTTTTTATTTGGAATCTTATGTTTACTTGGTTGTGTGGGCACGTATCACATGGAAACCATTCAGTAAATTTATATGATATTTGACGTATTTGTAATGTAAGTAATAGGCCTTTATCTACAATACTTTTTAACCTTTTTTTCATAAAATAAATTAATGCATGACAACAATCTAATCTCATAGTAAATCTCAAATGTTAAACGTACTAACTTAAGCCCATATAGTAAGTAGGCTTCGGGATTATTGTGATTGGATCTGTTTTCTGAAATACATCTGCTCCTGTGGGATAAGATATACAAGCTAGAATGTATTTATTGTTAAGGAATAATCAAAGGAAAGAAGTGATTGCAATGTATGTAACTATATCTACGTAAAGGGATATTGTGATGGCTTTACACGTCGGTGACAACCACATCATTGTATGTACCTACCATCAATTTTTAAAATTATGATTATGTGCTTCTGACAAATTTATTACCAACTTGCCTCGGTGAAGGAAAACATCACGAGGAAGCCCGCATACCAGGTGCATGTCGTCGTATAGATTTGAACAGCAATACTGACAGACACTTCAAAATAATATCTGATGCTTGCACACCGAGAATATACCAATATATAGCGTGTGGTGCGTAAGCGGTGACAGTGAGTAGTTCAAACGTTGGGGTCCCGGAAGTCAGACACGAGTTCGAATCCCGCAGCCGCTTCTCGTTCAGCAAAAACAAGTAAGGTAAGGAAACCAGTACAACTGAGAGTTCTCTGTTATGTTATCGAAGGTGTGTGAAGTCTGCCAAGTAGCACTTGTCTAGCGTGGTGGACTTAAACCGTCTCATTGTGAGCGGAAGGCCGAGCCCAGCCGCGGGACAGTTGCAGGTAGTAATGTTAAATGGAGACATTGAACTTGCTAGAAGCTTCTCTCTGCATCAACGGGTGTGGAGTCGGTTTATGGCGATTTCAAAAAGCCTTACATTCATGGTATTAAAAGCGGAATTGACGTCGTGACCAGCGGTCATGATTATGACACGCGTTGTTAAAGCGACTCTTTTGAGTTTTTATGAGTTGTTCGTAAATTAAAATAGACATCTTTAAACTTATTTAATTGACGACCCCATAACGTAGTTGGTAGTGACCCTGCCTGCCGAGCGTGGGGTCCCGGGTTCGATTCCCGGCCGGGGCAGATATTGATGTGACAGATAAATGTTTGTTCTCGGGTCATGGGTGTTTGTGATGTGATAATTGTGTATGTCCATGCCACCCTAGTGCGGGGGTGTGAATGTGTAAACGTTTTTTTTAATGTCTCAAATTAAATTCATTTAGGTACTCTGTAATACACTTAGGCACGTCATCTTTTGCTCCTACTACTATTTCGGAAAGGTGCTTTAATATTGAGGAGTAGGAACGGAGAAAGAAACTCCTCAGCGCATCTTTCAGAACAACACATGGCAATTACAAAGTAAGTTTAAACCTTTGCGGAACTGGTTTCGGCACTATTATTTCCAGGCGTCCTTGTCATTAATATATTCATCTATACTATAATATCCTTTGCCATTAAGCTATGTTTAAACGCAGCGATTAAAAGTTCCAATGGATAATTCGCGCATCAACTTTGGAACCTTTATCTTTAATGTCATACAACTTAATCTATTTTTGACCAATGATGTTAATGTTTCATATGTTAGATATAATTTATAAGCACTGCTTGCCGACAAGACTATAAAATTAACCAACTATGTAATTTGAACGTGAAAATTTGATCTCCTACTTCGTTGATCTCTTGTATTCATTCAAGCTTTCATACAATCAATGCAGTCTGGTTATTTACAAGCGCTTGGATGGCGTTTGGTCCTACATAATCGTAGTGTTATATTTGCAACGGTTGCAGTGGCAGCGGCACGCCTCACCAAATGGCACAATGGCATAATAACAACACAAATGAGACACATTTCATTGTCACGTACGGGGCGTACGTGACACTTGGAGTGGGGTGACCATCTCATATAAAAATCAACTTGTATTGAATTGATGGATTGATTGCAACTCAATTTATTTTATTTTGGTTTAGTTTTTATTATTAAGTTTTAACTCACTGTTATTACAGACGCCTTAGCTTTAGGAAACGGCCTTTTATTTAATAGTATTCGCCCCCGTAACTGTTGTTTTATCGTTTTTATCAGACGTTTTATATTTTTTCACGTTCACTACATACACTTAAACCGTCTCCGTCAGTGGTTCGCAATAATATTTGCACTGCGAACAGATGTTCCAAGAGAGACTGTTTGATACTAAAGAAATTATGGCCGTAACATTTTCTCCTAAGTTTGGTGTCAAACAAGGTAATTATAACACCTGGGTACACCAATGCGACGCCAATAGTGCTAACAAAAAGTTTTAGTAGGTATAGGCTTTGCACGATCTCCAGCGTAATCGCTGTCGTAACAACAGTCATGGAAACTGAAACGCAGCTGAGATTTCATTTCACCTCTCGTTTTTACGTCATACGGCGCAGGTGTGATCCGGTGACGCCCGAGCGCATGGTAGCCCTACAGAGGACCGATATCGGAGGTAAATTAATAATAAACATATATAATTAATACCTTAGACGACTGCCAATGCAATAAAAAGGGAACACGGCCGACATGATCGCTATATATGAAATGGATCAAATAAAACAGTTGCACAATATATTATTGTTTGGGTGATGTCGACAGTTTGCCGCTACGTTTTAATAAAAACGCTGGTAGAATATTCTCACGGTTCAATCATTCAATCTTATTCCACAGTAGAAAACTACCCTCACTTCACTTCGGGATAACTACGCGTTACGCTAAGGAATAGTACCCGCATTATTTTAAATTGATCTATAACATTTTTATTTGTGGACGGATTGCAATGTAACAAACGTTAAGTATTAAGTGATGCTTACTGCAATACATTAGTGAAAATTAACACGAAATCAGTGAAGCCGTTTCTGAGATTAGCGCGAACAAACCCACAGACAAACAGACACAAATTCTAACAACTATTGTTTTGGATTCTATTGCGTTAATAAAGGCCCCTAATAATATTTTTACTCATATACCGTTCATGTACAGAAATCGATCAGTTAGAATTTTATTATATGTATAAATTAATTAGTCATAATTGATTATTGGACTTTCTATTGCTGTAACACAAACTCTTTATACTTCAAAGGTATTTTCTATTTTTTAGTTCGGTTTGCTAAAAAAGCGTCTCTTTTAATTTTTTCTTTAATTTTTAAAGTATAATTTATTTGGATGGTCCAAATATAGAACAGTAAAACGAACACCGATTCTTTTGTTAACCGTTCATTCAGTCGATATATTTTTCACAGATATATATAAAAAAGAAAACAAAATTATATTTCGTACTTTAAGAGAACAGTCTAGAAACTAGTTTTCAATAAATAATATTAATTATTTATATTTTTTATTTGTTTCTTATCGTGAAATATATTAAATATAAAAAGATTGTTAATGTATGTGTATACAGACCCTCTGCATGCAGCTACCCATTGCTTGAATCCGCTATGAAAGATGTTCTAAAAATGTTGTGTCAAAAAAATGAAAAAGTAGTTGTATGTGGAGACTTCAATATCGATATTTCAGTATCAACTTCTTACTCGGTAAGGTTCATTTTTTGAACCTACAAAAGTACCTACGGCTATTACCTAAAGTATCAACGGCTACTTGCTTGGATGATATCTTTTGTGATTGTAGTGTTATTGACAAGTCAATAATAAAATCTATTAGTTCAGATCATAACGGACAGCTTGCCACTGTTGAGTACAATCATGACCTTTCTAACCACAGTATAATTTGTAGACCAATCACGCTAGGGAGAATAAATATTTAAAAAAATTATATCGCTACAAAGATTCCAAAATTACCAATAATTTCTCAATACACCAAACAAAGCATACGCTAATGTTTTAGGGTTATTTGATTATGGATTTAGTAATATTTTTAAACAACAAAAAATAATGTGTGATAAACATAAAACAAAATTTAGTGAGTGGGCAACAACGGGTATTTATAAAAATGTAGAATTAGACTTTTTGAACTTTATGTAGAAAAATCGACTTCCACAGACCCTGAATTTTCAAAACATGTTAGAGTTTATTCAAGGATTTTTAAATTGGTCTGTGCGAAAGCTAAAACGATTGATATCGCTAATAAAATTAAGACCTCTGCAAATAAAGTCAAAACTACCTGGGACGTTATTCATAAGGAAACAGGTAAAGAAAAATTAAATGATCATAGTGTTTCTTTAAATGTCAATAACGAGAATGCTGTCGCATTTCTCGAAAATATCGCTTTAAATTACAAAAAACTTAAATGCGAGCCCCTCAGCTTGCTATGGCTATAATGGGATCATGTGTTAAGAATTGCCCCAATTCATTTAACTTTAAAAACATCACTTGTGATACAATTATAAAAACTTTCAAATCTATCAATATTAAGAAAACAAGTGATCTCTGGGGTCTTTCCACAGTTATAATTAAATTGATAATTTATTCTATTGCTCCTCATTTAAGTATTATTTCTAATAAATGTGTTGAAGATGGTAGCTACCCAATCTAATGAAACATTCAAAAATAATTCCTCTCTTTAAAGACGGTAATAAAAGCAACCTCATGAGTTTTAGACCCATTTCCATCTTACCAGCCCTTACTAAAATCTTTGAAAAAATAATTTACAATCAGTTACTATCACATTTTTCTATAAACAAATTATTTCACATTAATCAATTTGGTTTTTTCTAGAGGAAAAAATCCCACTGATGCAGGCATAGCACTCCTTAAACACATTTTTGATGCTTGCTGGTAGATTTGTAAATATTTATAATAAAATTCCATTGCAATTGACAGAAATGCCATATTGTAAATTTTAAACTCACGTCAAAGGCATTCTTATGCGGAAAGGTTATTACAAACTTGATAATTACTTTCAGGATAAGAGTGCTGGGACATGAGTTGAATATTAAGCCAGTTTAAGTGTATTCTGTAATTAGCTGTTTTGTAATTCTGTGATTAGCAAAAAAAACTTCTCAGAAGTTTCTTGCCGCTTCTTCTTCCGGGACCACTAACGGTAGGGATTTGTTGAAGCGATGGCGTAGTTTGAAGTTCGAAAAGTGTTTGTACAAACCAACTTCGAATAAAATAATATTTCATTTCATTTCATATTAATTCGTAAAGGTGCTACCATCTAATATACCTTATTACAGGGTCAGAATAATCCACAAGCACAATGTATGATGGTATGTACTTTTATTTAACTTGAATGCGTGTTTCCTTTGTGGGAAGGAGGGAGGTTATATGCATGTATAGAAGTATACACCATCATACATTGTGTTTGCGGATTGTTGTAAAGTAAATTAATACTAATTTAATAACAATGAATTACCGCAAAGTAACGCCTGATACTATCAACTATACCTTGTAGATATTAGTTCGAAGTAACGCGGAAACCATTTATCGCGCGAGACGAGTTCAGAATACTGTAGTAATGTACGCGACAGAAGCGACCCGGTCACCCAAATCGGTGCTCGTGGACGGAATACCGCACGTCGTGTGGGGTTACGTGTCGTGTTAACGAGAGCGCGTGTTGTGCTCACGTAACGCACGACGCGTGCGACGCGCCAGTGACGGCCCTGTGGGGTGGTTGGCAGTGATTCAAATTCAAATTCATTTAATCATATAAGTATTTTGTAAATACACTTATGAACGTCATTTTTTGCTTCTACCGCACTGTTTCGAACAGGTGCTTTAACAATAAGGAGAAGAAACGACGAAAGAAACTCCTCAGCACATCTATTAAACAACACATGGTAATTACATAAATTTAAACCTGCGCGGAACTCGTTTCGACACTTATTTCCAGGCATCCTTGTGATTAATATATGATTCCCTGTCGGGACAGGCGTTTGTGTGACGGATGAATGCTTGTTCTCGGGTCAGGGGTGGTTGTGTTATCTGTGCACGTCGACGCAGGCAACGTAGGGAAACTTAATTGGTTCGGTATTGTGTGTTTGAACCTTTTATATTGTCTCTCGGCCTGTTTACGCTTAGTCGATATTCGTAAACTGAATCGCGATAGAATACTTATCTTAATATGAATAATCATGTATATATATTACTAGTGGCCCGCCCCGGCTTCGCAAGGGTGTACTTTTGTTTCTAAACATTTTGAGATATATTTATAATTTTATCTTTGTAAAGGACATATTCAATGTTGCATATGTCCGCTGCGTAAAGAGCCGACCGCGCGCGTACCTATTTCATTGATGTGCCCGCCCCGCATGAAATCTTAGCAAGGATCCCTTATTTTTTCTAGTAATAAATATAGCCTATGTTACTCAGGAATTACGTAGCATTATTATGGTGAAGAATTTTTTAAATCACTTCAGTAGTTTTTGAGTTTATTCGTTAAAAAAATACAAAGGTTTCCTATTTATTATAATATTAGTATAGATTAATAGTCCAACCCGAACGAAGTCAGACGAGGCCGCGCTATTATCATATGCAATCCAAATACTTTATCTAACAGTAAAGCAAAATAATAATTCATTGCAATCGACTTATTTAGTAGATTGTCCTCAAAACGACATTCTTCTTTGGGTACTCGTTTCCACGTGGGTGCGTGCGTTAAATGAGTCAGTGCCGAACAGGAATTACAATAATACTTGTTAGAGCTGAATTGCTAAAAAAGTTTCACAGTAAACTCTCGATTCTAAGATTCTTTGTCGCTTACTTTAATATAAACAATATATTATATTAAGTACAAAATGTTTCATTGAGTGCTTTACATACCGGTTTAGTTGCCTTTAATTCATCCCTGAACTATTAAAAAAAAGATTAAGGTGAAATCTTTTTTGTTTCTTATTTTTAATATATTTCGGTTACAATGTTAGAGAACTGCATTGCAAAAGACGGTTTCCGCTTACTTCTCGGCTGACAACGCGTTTATACCATTTCACGGTTTTGAGGCGGCGGTTTTGCCCGTCGTCTTGTTTGCCGGTTATAAACAATACTATGTCGCACCCTTAGAATGAAAGGGACTTAACTCAAAAATTGCAATTTATGGGAAATGACGAAGAAAATTTCAAAAATGTATGGTCTTTAGTAAATTTAAAGAGACTGAAGTGTGAGGTTTTCCCTTTTTCTCTTTCTCACTCATAATTCGGGCTCTTTTTCACCATGGGGTTTTAGAGTAGGCTTTTTTAAGTAAATTTATAGTAAAATTTGGAATTTTGAGTTAAGTCTAAAGGTGCGATTGTGTATATATTTGTACTTAAAATGTTCGATATATTAAATACAAACTTAATAAGTTTATATCAGTCGCATATCGTTCAATCGCCGTTAATGCGACATTGAATCATTGGAATGCGGAATTGCACGGTCGTTACGAGACGTAAATTGTACTTCGCAAATGGCAGCTTAATAAGATCAGCACATTACGAACGTCACAAATATTCAGTTGTCCTCTGTTCGGTGAAATGTTGATTGAATGTCAGGATTTATTTATTCATACTTTATTAACATACTTGTCGGCCGCTCCGGCTTCGTTCGGGTTGTAAATATTTATTTGTATTTACATTTATAGGCTATGTGCATCCGGTGTAATGTAATGCACTTTTAAAATGCTAAAAGAATTTTACAGATATCTTCCTTGTTTAGATTGATTATTGTAGAAAAGTGCTAAATAAAGATTAAATGGTCAATAAATAAAGTTCCTATAGTATTAAAGTGAAAGGAGAGACTACAGAAGCTTCAAAAAAGCATTTATTTTCCCATCTTGACTCTTGACTTGCTACCATCAATCATCACCACTGGGCTTGCAGGACCTGTGGGGCAACGAAGTGGCCTTGAACTGGGTGGATGGCTGGAGACGGAACAGTCTTCAGACCGGGCTGGACATACGCCACTGGGGCTACGAAGGGTTGGCCGTACGCAAGAGGAGCTATGGAGAGAGGAGCTGCAAAGACGGGGGCCTGTTGGAGAGATTGGATAAGGAATGGGTTCTGATTCTCTGTTTTGGCAGGCTCAGGAGCAGCCGATTTGATATCTGCAGCCTCGACCTGAACGGAGTCGGCGGATTTCCCAGCCTCGGTTTCGGTGGGCTTCTCTGGTTCAGCCATCTTCACGGCTGCTGCCTGTTCATCGAGTTTAGGTGCTTCAGCTGGGGTCTCGGCTGCCATTTCTGGAGCGGAAGCCGCGGGGATGTCGGCGGCTTTAGCTGCTGCGTTGGGCACGGCCTGCTCGACGGCAGGTGATTCGGAAATTCCAGCAGGGTCCATGAAGGGAACGTACAAGGATCGAGCCATGGCCGCCTCGGCTTGCGCCGCAGCTACCCTCTCAGCATCTAATGCTTGCTGCTTTTGCTCCTCGGCATCCCAAAAGGCTTGTTCAGACTTCTCTTTGGCCAACTCGTTGGCTTCGATGATGCCTTCGTTTTGATTTTCGGCGGCTTGCTCGGCGAGTTCTCGCGCTTGGTCCGCGAACGCGCGGGCCTGGTCTTCGGCTTTCACTTGAGCGTCTATCGTTGCGGCCTGGACGTCCCCGGGAGATACTGTGGGTATCGCCACTGGCACGGCAGCGTCCACGGGTGGGATGATTAATTTCGGTGATGGATAAAACGGTACAATAGCGAACTGCAGCGGTGCAGCGGCAGCGTAGGCCAGGAAGACGGAAAGGATCTGGAAAAAGTTGGACATAATTGATTTATGTTTGGCTTTTTCCCTTTATTTCTTAGATGAATTGTTAATTGAAACGTATTTTATTGCAATTATAATCTACTTAATGTTTTAGTGATTTGTAAGTAAGTCAGAGAGTTTGCGGTGTTTCAGCCAAATTTTTTGTATATGAAAATTTTATGGTTTAATCCTAACATGCTAAGTATTGTATTAACTGCAGCAGTTACTGAGTGATTCTTTTATCATTTTAACCCATAAACTTACTAATATCGGACCCCAATGTCCTCAAACACTAGGTGTTTAAATGTCATGCGGACTAAACATTGGGTGGACTTCACACACCTTCCATAAGGTTACCTTTCATTAAAGGGTTATACTGGCAATAAATTCTAAATGTGTGTATCGGAAAATCATCAGCGCGCACGGGATCGAAGCCAGTACTACATATGACTTTTTTTTTTAATTTTCTGATTAATACTTTTACTATTCTATTTCATGAAACTATGAATACTGTTCCACTTATACTGTTTTTATTCTATTCCACTATTATAATATTTTCATCTAACGCGTACTGAACTGACGCAATGAATGCTGTTAAATTTGTGTTTGCTAATAAATAATTAGGTTATTGAATATCTGAAATTATTTCTGATAAGAGGATAACAGGGCGGACACCCGAGATGATAATGATAGCCTATTAAAGAATTCTAATGTATTTGGTATTATCGCGGGAATGTAGTCAGTTATGATTAACAATTACTATTGACTCGACGAAGGCCAGATGTGGGTATGTCTGTCGGTATATATGAATATGTATTTAGATCATCTACATATAATGAATATTGTTTACCGTTGCAATAAACCTACGCTTAGGCGAACTTTAAGTATTTATTGTATTTTATTATTTACTAAACTTAGATTTCTCTGTAAAAAAAAACAAACAAGGGCAGCAGTAAAAGCGAAAACTAAAGTGTGATATTTAAAATTATTTCCCAACGCGAACCGTGTGACCCTCGTATTTTTTAATGAGCGCTTAACGCATTTACAGTATTACATTATATTGAGAATAATTAGATTTAGAAATAGCGAGTTTATGGCCCATTATGAGATTGTTATACTCGTAATTCGAGGCTATGAATAAAATGCGGTACATCTTGATAACAATGTAATCGTTGGAGCAACGTGGTGGATCTTGGTCGAAGACTTGCAGGGAAGAGCGTAGGCGAAGTAATAAATTTTAGTTTAAAAAAATACGTCAGATGTCAAAGTATTGCATGACTTAATAACTGTTACTTGAGCTCAATGTCAAAAAAATTATTGGGGGGACACCGAGAACATTGTCAAAACACAATAAATAATTAAAAATTTTACGTGGAAATTGACTCGAAACTAAAATAAAAAACTAACTAAATTTAAATTGTATTATAACTCGTAAGTAGATATATGTATAGGTACCTACTATTTTTAATTTAAAATTTGCATGCTACATTTTCTCCTGAATAAGGAACTATAAAAGAAGGACTGAATTTAATTTTACTAATAATTTTTTTTGTTTATAAGGCTTAATTTTCTAATGAGGACCTTTAAAACCTCCTTTGTAGCCTATTCAAAGCAAATAAAGTTTGTCTTATCTACTACTCCAACTTTGCCCTTAAATAGTCATGCAATCTCTTCACAGAATTCATCTATTACAATAACAATGTGTGGTAGACGCGTTTGAATTATTTACATTAAATATTGATAATCCCGATAATATTAATTATATTTATTTCACGACCAATGAAATGTACTAAATTTTTTAATTATTAAGATTTTAAAAAGTAATATAGAATTTCGTTTTTTTTAATGCAAAGCCTAGGTATTATCGATAGCCACTGGTATTTGGCGATAAAATAAAATATAAAAAAAATCACACTTTTTATAAACACCTAAAATACTTCAATCGCATTGCTTTTACCGAATTTATTGTAGTTTTTAAAAGTAAATAACACTTTTTCACACACCTCATAGCACTTAATGTTAGATGTAAAAAAAACATATTTATGTAAAAACTAACCAGAACTCTCATCGTGTAAGATGTCTCGAAGGCTACTGATTGCCCTCATCTCGCTTCATACGGTTTTTATATAAATCTATAGCATCCAAGCTGACTGTACATCCAGTTTACATCGACCATAATAATAATAAAAAACGTCAACCGGGCGGAGGGCGGCAAGAATGCAGGAAGCGCGCGCTTTTTGACAGCCAATGGGCGCCAAGCGTCGCAGACTAAATATTTGAAGTAAGTCAAAAATTTTGAATTTAGAAAACATAACAATTTTTAAATTTATTATAGCAGCAACAATATCCTGTCGTGTACTTCAAGGTTGTGAAAATTTTAATGATGTGACACAACAGTAGGAATCGTATTCATTTATTCTTGAAGTTTTTATTTTTCATCACTGAAATAGTATTAACATCTACGCTATTAGAAGATAAGGACGCACTTTAAAATATTGGAATAGATATCTCGTATAAAGAGTTCAGTGGTTATTGTGTGCTGTGTATAGTAAAAATATAGCAGAATCAGCAATAATGTACATAGACAATATACAGGCAAATTTTATGGTTCAACCTAATAAATCCGTTTTGGTTGAAAGTGACAAAACTTATACGAAAATTTCACTTTGAAGTTTATTGTTACGTTTGTGATATTTCATATTGATCGTTTTATTGAGATGAGTACATTAATGACAGGGATGCCTGGACAAAATTAGTGCCGAAACCAGTTCCGCACAGGTTTAACTTTAAACTTTTGTAATTACCATATGTTGTCTAAAAGATGTGCCGAGGAGTTTCTTTCGCTGTTTCTTCTCCTCATTGTTAAAGCACCTTTTCGAAACGGTGGTAGAAGCAAAAAATGACGTTCATAAGTGTGTTTACTGAATAGGTACCTATATGGTTAAATGATTTTGAATTTGAATTTGAATATTAGAAATAAAGAGAAACCGTTTGGATGTATCTGCATGGGCATGCTATGTTTCTCATTATCCTATATAATTTATGTTTATTAAACGCTCCTTGGAAGCCAACACGACGGCGATGATTTTGGCGCGAAACGAGCATTGCTTCAGTGGTTATTCTACTGTTTAGGCTGCAGTATGCGGGTTCGAGTCCTGCCTTGATATCCATTTTTAGCAACGATCAAGCCGAAAACGGAATAAATAAGATGAAATAATTTGTCGATATAATATTATCCTGTTATCTGTCTGTCAGATTTTATGAAATCCTAGCAGACTGCCCTCGCTTTGCTTCAGATAAATTATGCATTACGCTTCCAAATGGCACCTGTATTGTTTGGACTAGGTTTTGCTCGTTCTATGATTATAAATATGTTAATTTTTTACTTATTTATTTTTGGATGGATTGCAATGGAACCAACTTCAAATATTGAGTGGTGCTTCCTGGAATAAATTAGTGAAAACCATAACGAAATCGGTTAAGCCGTTTCTGAGATTAGCGCGCACAAAAAGGTTCAAATTGTAACAAGTATTGTTGTGGGTTCTAATGCGTTAATAAAGGCTCCTAACAGTAGTTTTTCTCATAAATATATATATATATATATATATATATATCCTTAATGTACAGAAAACGATCAGTTAAAATTTTATTAACGCAATAGAACCCAAAACAGTAGTTATTAGAATTTTTGTCTGTTTGTCTGTTCGTTTGGTCGCACTAGTCTCAGAAACAGCTTATCCGATTTTGTTACGGTTATCACTAATGTATTTCTGTAAGCGTCACCTAATATATATATATTGTTTGTTTCAATTCAATCCGTCCATAAAAAAATAAAAAAGATATGTATTTCTAAACGTAAGGTAGTTTTTCTGATGCGAAGCGAGGCCAGTTTGCTAGTCTATAATATGTCCGCAGATTTGAGGAACTGAAGAGGATGGGAATCGTGTCATGTATTGATCCTGTCAAATGGATATACATTGTGTTTGGGTTCTATATATACGAAAACAAAACGGAAACTCCCGCGTCTGGAATCAGTGTCTATCAAATCTTATTTTCTCAGAATGTACTATAATGTATCGGACGATAAAAGTTGAAATTTGGTACACATTTATGGAGATCGTTAATATGTTAAAGAAATATCTCGAATATCGCCCGAATGATTATTTACGAGAATACGAGGTGCATTGTAATATCAGACAGGTAGAGTAACACCACTGCACTGTTTGAGCGCAAACATTTTCTATATTGAATTGTCCGCACATCAATTTCAATACCGATAATACTGAACGTTGTATCTGGTATTCTAAATATGCGTATGTGATAGCAATTGTTTCTCTGAATATGCATATAATATTTGTCATAGTATTTATTGTTCTCAATGTGTGGATATGTATTTGTCATAGTAATCATTGTTCTCAATGCGTGTAATGTATTTTCCATAGTATTTATTGTTCTCAATGCGAGGATATGTATTTGTCATAGTAATCATTGTTCTCAATGCGTGGATATGTATATGTCATAGTATTCATTGTTCTCAATGCGTGAATATGTATTTGTTATAGTAATCATTGTTCTCAATGCGTGGATATGTATTTGTCATAGTATTCATTGTTTTCAATGAGTGGATATGTATTTGTCATGGTATTCAATTGTTCTCCATGCGTGGATATGTATTTATCATAGTATTCATTGTTCTCAATGAGTGGATATGTATTCATCATAGTAATCATTGTTCTCAATGCGCCTATATATATTAAAGTATTTGTTGCTGTCAATTACGTATGTGTCATAGTACTATCGTAGAGCCGTTCCGACATCGTTTGGGTTGAACACGAACTGAGTTGAGTCGAGACAAAATTGACGAATATTATATTTCTAGACGATTTATATATAGCCTATGCGCATCAGGATTAATGGATCTTTTTTTATATGGCAAAAGAATTTTTCAAATAAATGCCGCGGTTCCGGAGGGTACCCTTGACATACACACAAACTCACAAAATCGCACTCTCTCTGTGTAATATTAGAATAATATTCTTTGTTCTCAATGTGCTATACCGTGACTAATTTAAGTCAATTTAAAAACGCATACTCTTTGCCTACGTATGTAATTACAAAGTACGCATATTCAGATCCCTAATTTGCAGGAGAACCTATATGAGAGTCCTAAGAGATTTTTAAATTTCAAAAGGAAACGTAAAATGTTCCTGAGGTGCGTCATAAAGGACGAACGTCACAGCTTGAGGTCTGCACTTGCCACTGACTTCAGACCGCTTCCGAGCTTAATGACTACAAAGAGACTATCTATACTTTTCACGGAGAATCCAATGCCCTTTGCGGCGGGCTGACATTTTGATTTAATTTAATATTATGTGGTTAGTGACCGGTTACCTCTCACAACTTTAAATCCGTCCAACTTTATGTTGTTTCTGGTTTATTAGTGTTTTAACTCAGTTAACTTTAATTTCCCACTAAGTGTGTAAACGTGATATATTCACATTTGCACGTGTCTGTGTGTGGTTGGAAGTTTGCGTTTGTGTGTGTGTGTGTGTGTGTGTGTGTACGTTGTGTTTATGTGTGTGAAACCAAAATTTTATTGTGTAATCCCTTTAAAACTTATCAATCGATCGACATTTAAAGGGGGTAGAAATATCTAAATCCTTTCAACTCTGGCCTCAGGAGTGCCACGCTGAAGATATCTGTAACCGGCAATGGCCAGTATGCACCAGCTGGCGAGCTACTTCTGTATAGTTAAAAAAACTTTTCCTGTATGTTAATTTTTTTGTAGCGGTTTTTTTAATCGCCATATAAACCGACAGACACACAGACGGTACACATAAATTTACGATAGCTGTAAACATAAAAAAATATTTATAGGTATTCCTCATCGGTCCAGTAAGTAATATCACGAGCTGTGCACTGAATGTCAACTTATGTAGTACTGGTTTTTGGAGATTGTTATAGTTTTCCAAAATGTCAAGTGAAGCGTTTTGTCCTGTTGTTCGACTGCAGGTGAATTGGCGACATGTTTTTAATCGCTTGTAAGGTAATCTGTTTTAAGATATTGTAAGTAATTATATCTATACTAATAAATAAAATTGGAGTGTCTGTTTGTAATATAAAAATAACCGCTTTTTACTACATCCATATGAATGTATATACGGTACATATACCAAAATAACATTTTTTACCATTTTTGTCTGTCTGTTTGTCTGTTCGTTCCGGCTATTCTCTGAAACGACTGGACCGATTTTGACGGGACTTTCGCTGGCAGGTAGCTGATGTAATAAGGAGTAACTTAGGCTACTTTTATTTCTACCAAATAACTTTTTTGTTAAATTCCACGCGGACGAAGTCGCGAGCACAGCTAGTGTAAAAATAAAAAAGACGCCCTTTCAAACAAAAATAAATCAGTGATAAACGGTGAAAGATTGCGACTATGCAGCTATGCAAGTTTCCTCACATGTTTTCCAGCACGGAACCAAGTGATAATAACTTTGTAATAAACATCTAATTTGGAAAATTAGAATTGTGCGCTCTGTTGGATCTCCCGTGTGATAAACCGACTTAAATACCACAATTATAATAACATTCTAACTGATCGCTTTTTGTACGTTAGGGCTATATGAGAAAAACTACTATTGGGGACCTTTGTTCACGCAACATAACACAAAACAATACTTGTTAAAAAATTTGTCTGTCTGTGCGTCTGTTCGCGCTAATATCAGAAACGGATGAACTGATTTCGTCATGATTTTCATCAATGTATTGTGTGAAACATCACATATTATTCAAAGTTCGTTACATTTCAATCCGTTCAAAAATGAAAAATATGAATGAATATACTTCTAATTCATAGAACGAGAAAAACTAATCGTAAGATAGTTTTTCTGAAGCGAAGCGAGAACAATTTGATAGGCGCTAATAAGATAATATTGTATTATGAAACCGTATTCGGCGTACAGTGGAGATTGCGCGGCTGTACCAAAAACATCGCTCTGTTAGCAAACAGCTGATGATACAGCACCCGATTAAAGATGCGGAGGCTTTCAGAAGAGCTTAAAAGTATACTCGACGCATCTGCCAAGGTTTATTGAGTCCAACTTGCGAGACATTTCGTACGTGAATTCGGTTGAAGCTTTTGTTAACTCGTATCCGATTAATTTTCACTGGTAAATATTTAAGTTTTATCTGACAGAATGTAACGTTGAAAGGGAAGTTCGTTGCGATTGAACGGGAAACCCTTTAAGGTAATTAAATTTTGATTAAATGCTACGTAGCTCATTGGTCGTTGTGTCCTTAATATTTTTATGTGAATATTTGTGACGGTGAATACAATTATGGAAACCGGACTTCAGGATCTTGGTTCGAATCGCGCAAGTTATTCATTCGAGTTTGTGGGCGAATCTTTTGTTTACAATAAGTTAATGGTTGACAACAATCCCACCTGATGGTAAGCGGTGATGAAGTCGCCATTCACTCCTCGTTTATTGTTCGCTGATAGAGTCTGTGGTTAGAAAGCCCGTGATCCGGCGGCGTCTCCATAGACATATCAAACGTCAGTACCTATTGTTGAGTACAAATTAATCTTCACCGTAGTCCAAAAGTCGCCAATTGTTGCCGGCCAGGATGGAAGCCGATGGAACCTTTCATCACGGGCTCTCTGACACTGCAATCGTCACAGATCCCAAGGTTGGTTTAGAAGAGGCGGTAGCTTGTCAGGGTAAGCAAACCTACCACCATCAAAGACTTACAGTACCGTTTGTCTTCGTGTTTGCTTATAAAATTGCCGGCTTATACTGGCCATTTCAAATGTATTTTTTTTTGTTTGGTTAAGAATTCTAATTTCAAATTGATTTTATTTTTAAAACGTGGTATTCTATTTTCATATTCTATCATTTGTTTATTTGACGAACCCATAGCCCGGTTGGTAGTGACCCTGCCACCCGAGTAAAAGATCCCGGGTTCGATTCCCGGCCGGGGCAGACATTTATGTGACAGATAAATGTTTGTTCTCGGGTCATGGGCGTATGTAATATCATATTTGTGTATGTCACCCAAAACATAGGGAATCCTAGTGAGGGGGTAAACGTTTATTTATTTATTTGTTTATTGATTAGTGTTTAACATTGTCTAGGTAGTACGGTGCCCTGCGTCACCAACTTATCTTTTAGACCTCACAATACACTTTTTTAGGTTTTAAATACAGGTTTTTCTGAAACAAACCAGGTGCTATTTCTAAGCGAAAGGTGTAGTTCTGAAGCTAAGCGAGGGCGATCCATTGTATATGACATATCGGCTTTGAATACAGTAGCCTAGCCAAACCTTAGCACTTTGTAATTTATACGATACGATTATTTTACAGTCCTACGATCAGATATATTCTTGTCGGACGACGCGATATATTAATCATCTGCCATTTCGATGTGTTTATTATTCGACCATACGATATACAATACAGTACAGATGTTATTTTTTTGTGCATATTGAGAAGCAGAATTAATAATTCGTTTCTTTAAGAGATGTACACGAGGATTTTTGATTTACAGATGTGTATCAGCCGATCATTCCGACAATCAGTAGATAGAAATTTAGAGTGATAAGAAAAGACGATGATGTGTGTATTAAATATAAATAATAGATAAAACATCAATTAATTTGTAATATTATGTTAAATGCACGCAGTCAAACAAATTACAAATTAATAAATATTAAAATCAAAGAAATTGAATATAAAAGTCATATGACTTAGACCAATGTGTGATATAGGGAAGGGTAAGGTAACTCGAAAGGGACCATAGCTCAGAGTTCAAGATAATAACCTTAAATGTTCCTTTCAAATACGTGTAGAAATCAATAAAGTACTTATTAGTCCGTTACGAATATTACATTTTTATAGCTTTTTCCGTTCTACGATGTCATAATCGTGTAAGCGTCGTTTCGTACAGTAAAAACGGAACTAAATAACTTTTTGTCCGTGAATCGAATCGAAGGGGACATTGACCTCTGAAAATAGACGCGTTGTACTTATAGTAGTGAGTTTTTAAACTTGAAATTCGTCTTCGTTACACCCGAGGTTACACTATGTTCCCGGGGGGTGTTCCCAGAGCGCGGCGTGTGCCGATCGTGACAGTTCGACTGAGTTGGGCGACTGTGGGAGCGGTCGCCGGTCGGCAGCTGGATGGGTGACCGCCAGAGCATAATTTTCTTGCGTCCTTCCGTGCCCCAAAGAGCACATTAAATCATAGATCTCGGTCGTTACGTAGCAATAGTTAAGTGGGGCTTTGGAACGGTGTAAGTATTACGGACTCTTGGGTTGTCCTGTAACAATTTATTGCATGGGCTTTTATGAGTTAGTGTTACACATAGACTTCATCACCTGACCACCAGATGGGATGGGATTGTTATCGAGCCTAAAGTTATTATGTGAAATAAAAATGAACCACAAGATAACAAGTTAATCACGGTCGGTCGGAGGCTCCGTTCGTGACAGTAACTAAAAACTCCGTCGAATATTTTTGGACGGCAATCGAAACTATAGAAATAACTTTTCCGAATGGTTCGAATATAACATATAACAAAGCAATAGTATAGTAATCAGAGCGGAAAATATTTTACTCGTTTTTTTTTAATTAGTTAAGCAATTTGTCAGCGGGATAAAGGTATTGCCATATCCATGCCGTATTTAGGCGGCCTAGTATACTACTCCCCAATCCCATGTTGGCAGAATAGGGTGTCCTAAGAGGCGATAGAACCCAACCTGCTTGGTTGTAGGGCTTCGCGTCAGAATTATATTATCAGTATTGCTATGAAGTCATTAATATTATTACTTTTAATATCTTTAATTATTATTTAATATCTTTCCGCGAAGCCTGCCTGGCTAGCTACCACTCTCCTGTTTGAGTCTGCCGCCAAACGACACGTCGTGTTCCGGCTGAGGGCTTGAGAGCCAGTACCTTCTTTCTAACCTTCTTCTCATTTCCTGGCCGACAACGCATTTGTGATACCTTTGATCTTGCCGATGTCCATGGGCGACGGTGACCACTTACCATCAGGTTGCTCGTCTGCTGGTTTGTCGGTTATTAACATAAAAAAGGTAATATTTTTAGCAGTGTTTTCTATGTTAACCATACCAAGTGAATTGTCTCGAATGTGTAAACGTTGCACCGTAAAACTCTTTAACGCATCCCCAGAAACTGCAGCGAGCGATTTCCATCATATGAATCCTTTGCTCGTTCTCAGATTGTTGTCCAATTGTATCAAATAAAAGTTAAAGAAGTGAACGTTTAATAAATTATGAAGAGCAATATTGTAGTTCAAAACATTGCCGTGATAAATTACGACAAGCATTGTCGACAACAGGATGCCCAATGGCGGTGCAGTCAAACGTCAAGTTTTCAAATGAGTCGACTGAGGAAGTCAAGGCTGTGCTCTTCCGTTGGTTAATTTTGTAGGTAATTTTTTTTTTTCTATTGCCTGTCCTTTTATAATCGATTACTTGTAATCATGATACAACGCGGTCAGTTTCGTAAATTTTGCTATTTATTTGTTCACAGTCAATGATAAAATGTATAGAAGGCATATAACCAAATGGTTTTATCCGGTCTTGCATCCCTTGCTTCGTTCCCGATGTTACCATAGAATCCTTCGCTGCTCTCGGGATTCTTCTCAGTTCCTTATGTTTAGAGTCATTTCAAAAACGGGTTCACCGTTTCGCGCTCTAGGCTGGAAACGTCTCGGTGTTATCCTCGATGACAACGGACATGTTTTCGCTCGACAATAACAACCGAAAAGTTCATAACGTTGGCTTATTTATCTACGATCTCAATGGTATTTAATCATTTTATTACCCGGCTGCAATTCAGACGAGTCGCCTTGATGGGTAAGCGGTCACCGTCGCCAATTGAAGTCCATCGCATAGAGCAGTCAACGATGCATTGCTTGTATAGAAGGAAGCCTTGGATCCGCTTATGAAGTGGCTCTTCGATATTGGCACCAGAATTTAAAAACATATCAAGGTTTTAGTTACAGTAAAGAATACGATAGAGATCCTACATCTTTACGGTTCGAACGGGTGGTACAGATCTTAGCGGACTTCAAGACTACCGTCTATAGCATTGAGCCATGTGGGGGAGTGTTTTAAGTCTTGTTAAGGCGACAAATATGTTCTACACCGGGCAGATAAATAGGCATTCAGAACCTTAAAGCGAAGGGTACAATGGGCGTATTAAATGCCTTGTGATATTATCTGCCAGTTAACCCTTATGTTGGTAAATATGTGTGGTAGGCTGTACATTTCTGTCTGATACCGTCTATAAGCTATACGGCATACGCTGAGATGACATGTCACCGTGGCATACAGCGATCGCGACGTTGTTTCGAATTAAAACGTAACGTAATTTTCAACTACTTTACAGCCAACGTATTTACGATACAACCTCGCTATAAAATAGTTGAATTACAACCTTATATCACCGGCCACTTCCTCTTGTAGTTGATAAGTGCAATTATTATTATCAAGGTAAATTCAACATTTAAAAATATGAATAGCAATATAGAATAGTGTTTGATTCGTACAGAGCAACTCATGATGGAACATATCGTCGTGCTTGTGCACTAATGGTAATTAATACATAATAATACTTAGTTATTATTAATACAGGAGGAACTTAAGACGATTGGATTGTAACTCGCTAAGCGTGGATCTCTACCAGACAACCTTAGTATAGCAACGTAGCACAAGATTGATTCAGTCGAGTGCTCAGTTCGGTTTAGTTTTAAATACCTTGATGTAAACACATCAACAAAAAAGTAACATGTAAATAATATTAGTTCAACTTATATAACCATTACGCGTCCGATTTGCTGGATGTGAAATGGAGCCTTCTCTATTATTTTACATGTAACTTCAGTTATTCGCCTTTCAAGATTACCTAAACTTATACGTACCTACTAGTGTTGGCCTTACTGTTGTAATTCGCCCACAATTATTAAATAATGTTGTTTCGCATTTTTTTTATTTAACTGTTAATGCACACACAGAAAATTAACAGGAAAAATTACACAACGTAACTATGTGTAAGGGTATTACTATTTGTTTCATTTAGAAATCTCTTCCATTAGACACTCATTTTATTTGATAGCATCAAAGCTTGTCAGTACAGTAAATTACTACCACTGAAGACGTAGATGAAATGAGGTCGACATCGGTATCAATGAAACATAGTCTGTCGTGAGCTTTCTTGTTGTTGTCGAGAGATTGTCAGTTGGAAATAGGAGCAAATGGTTCTGAACTGTTTTTATGCATAAACTATCGGCTCGAGAGCAACAATTATTTATTATACGCGTACACTCTATATCTAGCCTACGTCCATCCGGGAACATATACCTTTTAAATGGTAAATGAATTTCTCAAATAGATATGTATCATGGTTCCGGAGATTACCCTCGACATACATACAAACTTCCTTAATGCGCAGTCTAACTTTATAATGTTAGTATAGATAGATATAGTTACCCATAAAACTACCTCAAAATCTTTTGCGTAATCAAAGAGATTTAAGAACAGGAACAGACGGGAACAGTGGCATTTTACTATATGTATCAATAGAAGAACATTCTAGAAACATAAGTAAGCAGTCGTATTGGTAACTGGATTTAAGTAACACTAGAATTATTAGACTTTACCGAGCGACAAGCCTTTATAGGCCCTTTGTAAAACTGGTTTCAATTATCTATCTATCCTTACTGCTGGTTAAAAGCGCATATAGCAGCTACGCCTGCATTTTAGCGTTTCAATAAACTAAGACTAATACACATTTCTTCACAATACATTGATCTATCGTTCCATAAGTAAGTTGAGACAATAGAGTCGGATTGTTATTCGCCAGTAAGGGAAATACAAATTTTAAAAGAAAGGTTCTTGCTTACCATCCGTTGCCTGGATTACGCTGCTCCGGTGAGTTTTATAAGATTTAAATGTGCACTTGAGAAATTTGTGTTCAGAAAGCCTCCGACAAGGTTCAACGACTTGTAACCGGGAAGGGTTTAACGCACTTTGGCGGTTATGAAACATTTACTGGACACGTGAGTCGATGAAGCTGGTTGTTTCGACTTGTCTCTGTATTAACGCTCGTGAATAGCAACTACACAATTGTTATACATTTTTATCAGGTGTTTATAATTTTTTTAATGTTTAGACAACTAAACCTTCCTCGTGAATCAGTCTATTTATTGGTTAAAACCATATGAAAATCCATGCGATAGTTTTTGAGATTATCGCGGTCAAATAGAAAAAGTTAAGTTTTTTACCATATTTGAAGTTATTTTTGAGAGAATTAATAAAAATTAGAATTGTGATCTTAGTCAATCTAATAATGAATTTGATTGTCGATACGATAGATTACAAGTTTTCAGTTCCTAACATTGTTATGATAGCGATTCTGTACTATAAATTGCCTTGACCAATAAAGCTGAATGGGGAATACGTTCACGTGAGAAAGAGGAATAGAATAAGCTAAATATTATACAGCCCCGAAGGTGAAAGTAAATTACGCGCATATTTCAATGTTCAAGGAAGTTAAAATTACATTATTTTTTTTTATCTCAACACGGCCATAATAAGAATACTTGATAAATTATAATAAGGTAGGTATGTTGAAGGTTTTTTACAGCTCGCGATCTGGTTCCGTGATACCGTTTTTTTTTTAAATCCAAAAGTCAAATGTTTGCGTTTCAAGGTTACACTTCCTTAACCGTGTGAAATTAATTTATGTACAACGAAATTGGTCTAAAAATAAATCGTACCGACTAAATACAGTTCGGTAATGTCAAACTGCCAATAGAGTAATTGCTATCCAGGCTCGCCGTACACGGCGGTTGACATTTAAACAAAGACCGGTCGAGTTAAGTAGACCAATAATAATTTGAAAGCTCATTCAAAACCATTAATTATATCTTATCTTAAGATCGAAAAGCGTTTTTTTCAACGCCATCGTTGAAGTAAATGAAACAACATTTTTTAATGTATTTACTATGTCATTTATTCACACATCCTCGCCTCAAATTTGCCTGTACAAGAGAGTTTTTTTTTAATTAAATAACATACCGAACATTTGAGTATTAGATTGGTTTTTGGTATCTACCTAAATCACAGTTTACCATCCGTGCGCGGCGAGGCCGTGCGCGGCGAGACCGTGCGCGGCGAGACCGTGCGCGGCGAGACCGTGCGCGGCGATGCCGTGCGCGGCGATGCCGTGCGCGGCGATGCCGTGCGCAGCGATGCCGTGCGCAGCGTATGCCAGTGGAGCGTGGACGACGGGAGCTGGGTGGGTTTGAGAGAGAGACTGGGTAGCGACCGATTGGGAGCCGGCGATGGCGTGGCCGGCGATGGCGTGGCCGACAATGGGTGCGGCGGCGTACGCGGCGGGACCGGCGACCAGGCCGGGTGCGGCGGCGTATGCACCGTGAGCGGCTACGACAGGGGCGGCGTGGTACGCAGCGGGTGCGGCTACGACGGGGGCGACGTGACCGGCCAGCTGCTTAGCCAATACGGGCGCGGCACCGGCAGCGGCGCCGTCCCACTGAGCCTCGACGGTCTTAGCGGCGTCTACCGCCTGCCAGGAGTGGTCTTCGGCGGCGTTGATGGCCTGTCCCTGGATTTCGGAGGCCTGATCATGCAGCTCGCGGGCGGCGTCGACAGCAGCGCGGGCGTGGTCGGAGGCTTCGACGTGGGCGTCGATGGCGGCTCCCTGCAAGTCACCGGGGGAGATGGTGGGCGCGGCGGGGGCTACTGCGTGCGCAACGGCGACGGGCGCCACCGCGTAAGGCGCAGCATGGCCCACGAGGCCATGGCCAGCGTAGGGTGCGGCCAGCAGGGCGCCGGAGGGCGCGGCTGCGGCGCAGGCGAGGAAAGCGGCGGCGACAATCTGTGAAAACAAAATCCCACATTAGTATCCGGTTCACACCACACCACACTGTTCAATTCACATAACACTAAGTTCGGTTCGGCAAACAACTAACCAGAACTCTCATCGTGCACTTCTGTTGTAGACTGCTCGAAGGCTACTGATTGCTCTCATTTCGTCGACGCGGGTTTTTATACTCGCGCCGAGCGTGGTGTGAAACGGAACGCGCTTGAAAAAAGTAACTGGTCTCTCAAGGGCGGGAAGGGTGCAGGAAGCGTGGCAATTTTTTGACAGATACGCGTTCGAAATTCAAACTGGACGTGGGAGTGACGTGGATGACTTTTTAATTTTTTGTAATACGATGCGGACTTTCATTTGCGTTCAACCACATTGAGAGTTTACAAAGAATCTTCTCCCGATCATCAAATTAAGTTATCGATAAGGTTTTAATTTAATTAAATGTTACATACAGTAATGAATGTATAATTCGTTTTGAAGAATTCATTTACATGGATTAATACCGTACCAACGCATGTGCTTTGCATACATTAATGAAAAGTTCACTTTTAAAGTTTGCAAAATCAGTGCAGACTAAAAAGTCTGTTGCTTGGAAGTTCTAGAAACTTTCTCTCCTTATACTTGATTAAAATGTCACGGATTATTATTTCACCTGATACCTGAGTTGGTAAGCCTCTTTTGTGATGCAGAATGTGGTCTGAAGCAAAATCTTTCACGAACGACTTAACAGGCGTCTTGGTGTCTCTACCCGGGATAAACGTGCTCAAATTCGGCCACCAATTTTTCTCATAATTCCAAGCCTTAAAGCTAATGTTTTACTGTTGATTAATAAATAAAAGCCTGCGATACCACACCTCCACAAGTATATCGGCCGTCCGTCACGTCCACTGATGACGTAATTCCGGTCACAGATCCGCATATCCGCTCCAAGTGCTGGGCCGCGGTTTCCGATTGCACTGCAACCTAAATCGTAACTAGAAATTCTTACATATTCACACACATTATTTTCACGTGAGAGCTACAATTGGAATCGAACTTTATTACACGGGAACAAGCGTCGAATTCCATTAAATTTTCACCTCGCGTTACTACATCGAAACTTGCAAGTTGCGAAACAGAATTAAACCTTAATGAGACGAAAACAAAGTGGGATTTCCCTTATAATTTCCGATACGTATTGGAAGTAAATCCCGTGCAGACAGCAATAACAAATTCTAGATAAATATGTTTCTATAACACATGTATCGCAATTTGACTCCTTGTAGCTGGAGACGGTTGAATTTGAACCTTAAGTCGTGAGCAGTTGGGTTGGCGATGCAGTGGCGGAGTAATAACCAACGCAAGCAGCATTAGGTCAACAGTTGGTTGAAGTCAGTCGCACGACCAGTGGAGTTTGACCTCTCTAATATTATAAAATCTTAAATGACTTTTGTCTTTACTTATATCTAAGATAGTTTTGATGTATCAATGAACTTAATTACATCTTTTTGATGACGAAGATTTTAAAACAGACTGACAAAAAAGTCAATGAAACGCCATTACATACAACGCATTTTAAAGAGGTCAAACGGGTATTTTAATAAATTTGTGAAACAAAACTTCGATGTAATTAATTAACTCATACGTACCAACATAAATGAAATGCGTATATTTTATAAATATTTTTTTGGCAATTTATATTAACGAAAGATATTTTCAATCTGAAGGTACTTAGGACCGACTTTTTAAAAATAATCAATTAAAAATCCTTTATTATGCGCCATAAAAGCCGTCTATGAGCTGTGTTAGCTTAGGTGCTTGAACGTTGGTATCTTACACAGATGACTCGAGATCCAGTCCTGCACGCTTCCATTTTGAAGACGAAAGAAACACCGTGACGAAACCTGCTCACCGAAGGCTTCAGCATAATAACACACACAAACACACGTACACGTCGCTAGCATCACATATATCACAGACGCGTTGCCAACCAAAAAATAATCAGGTTTACAGTTGCTTCTGCAATTGTTACCTGTTAAAAACACAATTGATTTTTATTGCAACGACTTTTGTATTTTTACCGACACGTCGACATGGATCATGGTCGCGAGTACACTGCGGTAGCGGGAAGAAACTCTTTGACAGTTGACACTTGACAGACACTAAACGTCAAATTCGTGTTACGTTCTAAGTTATGTCGTTATAATAAATAACAAAATCGAGAATAACCATTAAACATGCAATGTAAAATGTTCTGATGTAAGTTTAAAAGCATATATTATCTCGTTGATTCTAAAATGTCGGTACGTAGTGTGTTACGCGGATAAAGAATAATTGCACCAAAAACGAGGACTCTTTAGATTAACCCTGAGTGGTACTAAAATGTCAGAGATCTGACCCAAATACATATATGTCTAATGTCCGTTTTTAAGTACCATAAGAAGTAGGTTTAGTTGCAATTTATTTATTTATTTTACACACCAATTGACAGGTTTAAGTACATTTACCATTTAAAAAAACAAAACGGACAAGCCAAACTTAATGCATCTCTCAATATATTCCTACAAATAAATCTATATATATCCATGATCAAAACTCCTTTTTAGTGTTTGATAACAAAATACCCCAAGAGGATAGATTGTACTCCAGATGGATAGATTGCCAACTGTACACCAGTAAAAAATGTCGCGGCAACTGGTCTAGCCGCGTCCAACGCCGCGTGCCAGTGTAAAGCGAGTACGTGTATACAATTATGCTATGTTTGCTTGTCTGTCACGCGACGCTGAAGCATTTTCACACGGTCTGGCGTAATATTTGCACGGTCGTGCCTCTATGCTGTAGTCGTGAGGGTGTCGGTATAAAATACATCACTGATACGGCGCTTGGAAACAATGATAATACTTTTAGAGTGGTCGCATTCAAAATTAAGATTAAAGTTAGATATTACCTGTGATTCAAACCCCGATCCCTCTTTTACATCTGTCCCTTCGTTGTTCGTTTCGTTACGAGTTGTTTAAGGATGAACTGTGCCTCGCCATTTATAATTTGTATTAAAAACTATTACTCTCCTGTTATCCATTTGAGGATATAAGAGGCTCTATTCATCCATGAGTCCGAAATTTCTTTGCCGACTCTTCCCATAATATATGGGAATCCCCCTACCCGGTGCAATTGGATCGATTGCTCCCACGATCTCATCCATATCCTAAAATACGATAAGCCATGATTTTGTAACAGATTATTGGCCTATGGAATCTCGAGAGATTTCATCTGCGGCCCGAAGGCAATTAAGATAATACAAATTACGTTATATCGAATTCTATCGTACTTATCTAAACTAAAATCTTGTAGATGAGATCGGGGGATTGCTACATCCGATAATGTTAGATCGGATTGATTTTTAATACTTCATTAATTGCTGATGTTCCGTTGTCGCTTCGGGATAAATAATCTTATAATTATCTTATCTTAAGGGGATAGGTTAATTTTCCGATATAATAAAAATATTCTGAAGTTAACTCATAAGTCATACATGTCAAGTGTCTTTGTGATGTCGTTATTGGCAGACTTAAAGTTAGAAAATGGAGTTAGTGATAGATTAAAAGTAAAAAAAAAACTTGTCTCTTGTGTAACAAAATCTGCTTAGATTAAAATTTTCAAAAACTATTTCATTTACAGACTCGACCATTTGAAAATATATAGTTGGTATTACCTATAAATGTAGCGTTAGAAAGAATTTTAATAGAATGAACGCTGCAAATATTTGTAACATCAAGAGATTTTATCTTACTTATACTTTCATAAATAATGGCCACTGGAAAGAAAGTACGAATTAACTCTTAGTTCTCTGTCAGGGTTGTCAATCTTTCACAGATAGAAACGATAAAGTAAACACCGAAGTCCAGACGACCAGTTGGTAGTGACCCAGTCTGTCAAGCGGGGTGTCCCGGGTTCGATTCCCGGCCGGGACAGACATTTATGTGACTAAAATAAACTGATAAATGTTTGTTAAATGGTCTGTCAACTGTCAATGGTTAAATCTGTCAATGATACAGAAAATTGATGGAATGTTAACAATTTATATGACGGTTATATGTTAGTACTCCCGTGAATGTTAGGACCCAATACGTATAGGTCTTTGTAAACTGGACGCGCGCCCGCAGCGGCCATGGCAAAATGACCTTTATGGTGTGTACTAGGGCTCTATACTTATTCCGTTGTTAGCCGCATAACGAAATAGACATAAAGATTCGGCTAATCGTACACGAATTAGACCGCTGTTATTCTGTCATAGGTCTCGGTAAACCAGTTTGTAATTTATTTATGGTGAAAATTATGTTGGAAATTATAACTATGTAATTTTATTTATACGATTCAATTTAGGTTGGTATATATGAAAACAAATGCGAAAGTAAATGGATATTTTCGTCATATCGTAATGTATTATTGTGACTTCAAATCGGACTACAGTCTTATAAAGCTAATAGAAAATTAAATGATCAACCAGCTTTAAATAGGATTGCCGTTCTATTTGAAGGAATTAGTGCAGTCCTAATTAAAGTATGTGCCATCCGACATCATAATTTTCCATTGGCTTCTCTACTTATTTTTTTATATATTTATTTAAAGTTTAATATAAAAATCCTTTGTGAAAAAGGAGTACAATGGCATTCTCTACCTAGGCAACCTTGGGGATGGGTTATATATATAAAAATATCCTCAATTTGGATTTAGCAGTCCATTGTAAGGCACGGATTTCATGTCGCAGCAGAGGAGGCTCTCTTACGTAGCTCCAGTTCGTATTGTCGAGTTCGAACCCCGGCCGAAGCACATGTTTTCATGAACTGAAGCCACCAATCACAAATTAACTTCATCCGGAGCAATGCGAACGCTTCAGCGAAAATCTTTTATAAACATCACTTGAAACTTTATAGTCGTGATCAATTTATCGCTCGTTTAAAACATCGCATCACATCGGACGCGGCTTCACGTACCAAAAGCACAATAGTTACGTTCACGGTGGTTATTTTATACGCATTAAGAATGGACAATGGATTTCGTACGATAATCGTGCGCGACTCCGCCGGCGCCATGTCCGACCGTGATTGGATAAAAGCAATTTTAATTACATGTAACGGAAACGAGTATCTAATTTGAAATTAATTAACGCGAAAGTGGTCTCGATTTGAGATTTGAGATTGAAAAGAAATTATGTACCGGCGACCCTGTCCGAGTTAGTTCGGATTGGACTGTTAATTGTATATGACATTACCAACCAGTAAGAAATAGGTGAATCCAATTTTGATGGAGCCCTCCAGTTATGGAAGTTGAAAACTTTACCTGTGCACAAGAACAAGTTGGGATTGTAGTATATACTAAATACTCTAATAATGACCATCACGAAATGGCACCAGAGGCCGCTCTTTGATAGGGATGTTCTGGATGTGAAATTTCAGATCTGGATATAGATACGAATATAATTAATAATATTTTATAGGTTTTGGTTACATGATTATTAAAAAAATCATATTTTTGCCTTGATTAAACGTCATTAGGTTTACTGATATTTTATATAGCCTATCAATTGCGCAATTACGTATTCTCACTATACCAATTTTCATTAAGATCGGTCGAGCCATTCTTTAGTTATCTCGAGACATACAGAGAACCTCAACAGATTTATATGGTAGTATTTACGTATATGTAGATAAAACGCACACATAGAAGGATTACGAGTAATTTCTGTTCGGTGAATTCTCGTTCGTGACATTCAATGTCACGTGTTCAAGGCAGTTATGTTAGCAGTTGGCACATGAACGTACAGACAGTGTGATAAATGGTAATTGAAGCCGCGGAATATCTGTAAGAGTAATGGCGTTGCCAACGCGTTGCTAGTCGATATGTAGGCTCTAAATGAATTGGTTGCATCGCAATACGAACTGTCGAACCTATAGCGCAACTGGTAGTGATTTGATTTTTCAATTTTCAAGTCGAATTTGATTCCCGGTTGGGGCAGACGTTTGCTTGACAGTTTATTCACGGGTCGTGGGTGTTTATGATGTCATGTTTGTGTATGTCCATAACACCCTTAACAAGGACTTCTAGGAACGTTTAAAAACACTACAACCATAAGTCGTGATTTACAATAGATTTTAGGAGGAGGGTAGCCAGATAATATCATAAGTGGCAGCTTCATTGTTTACCCGTTCAGAAGACTCGAGTTCAATTCCTGCGCGCACGTCAAAAATAACTCGTGTTTTACAAATTATTTGTCATTCGCTTCGGTGATGGTATGCGTCGTGAAGAAACCAGTATACCGAAGAGTATATAGGGTGTCGGAAGAGGCGACAGAAGCCTTGGTGGTAGGGCTTCGTGGAAGGATTGTATTATCAGTATTAGTATTAAGTCATTAATATTATTACTGGTATTATTATTGTCTTTCCATAAAGCCTGCCTGATAGCCACCAGCCTGCTGTTTGAGTCAACCTCCAAACGACTCGTGTTCCGGCTGGGGGGCTTGAGAGCCAGTACTTTCTTTCTTACCTTCTTCTCATTTTCTGGCCGACAACGCATCAATGGTACCTGTGGCCTAGTTGATGTCAATGAGTGACGGTGACCACTTATCATCAGGTGGCTCGTCTGCTCGTTTGTCGGCTATTAACATAAAAAAAAGTTCTTCATAACGTACTCATAGAGAGAGAACCTTACCTCAGCTACGGTAGGAAACGGTCCCCTATTTCTCTGTACTTACACATTTTTAAGTATCTTTCTTTGAAGCTAGAGCGATTAATCAATGTCCAACTAGAACACTAGTAATTAGAATCTATAGTAATTAGAATCTAGTAATTAGAACTACACTCGCATGCAACCGATTCGACTCGCCCATACAAAATAGACAAACAGTGTGTTTTTATTAAAAGAAAAATTAAAAGTTTATAAAAGGTATTTTTTTTATGAAAGCCTATTCTTTTACCTTTAAATTAACACATTTATCATTTTAATCCAATCACCACTTTGGAAAATATCGTGGCATGAACGTAAGTGCGTAAAATTTTCTGCTTGCTGTACTAACGAGTTGCGCTGTGCCACCCCCTATATAAACCCCCGTAAGCAACGCACCCTTATCAGTCGCTTATCAGAAGTTGACCTGAACATATTTCCGCAAGATACGATTACCAGTT
>PDGT01000020.1:3684094-3708006 GCA_003671415.1 Megathymus violae | reverse complement strand
CTTTTTGCACAAATCTTTCTTCATCTGGAGCTAATGGTGACGGAGTAGGCTCAATTGCATCAGCTCGTATATACTATACTGAATTATATATTTACATTTAAATTACAATAGATTCATATAACGAAATTGAAAAAACACTATTTACGGCTTTTCGAATTGTGTTTAGTGGCGGTTGCGTGAATGGAGCGTGGCGCGGGTTCGTTTCCTGCTCGCGGTTACTTAAAGTTATTTGCGTGTTATAAACTAGTTATCACGTTCTTTGATGTGAGTGATGTTCTCTCATTGTGCGAGGAGATAATACCGAGGAATGGGATAGTTGTGGGTTGTGAGAAGGTGACTATGGTATGCTGAAATGTCTAATTCCACTAGGTTAACTAATACATGAAATCTGTCGCAAATGCGTTGGCATTCCAGAGGAACTATGTCAAAGAATAGATTATGGCTTTTATAATTTAGATAAGTTATAGACATCGTTTTAAACCTTAAAATAAATGTACATCACGAAACGGTAGTTGGCAATGTACGATTTCTATGTAAATGACGTCAGCTCGAGCAGACAATGTGGAGAAATGATATTCAACTATTATAAAGTACTAACGCATCCCGCGGATGTTGTCAAGGAGAAAAAACAATTGTCTGAAACCGGCTCCCAGGCCACTTACTGCCGGGTTCAATTGTAAATCTACACCATCCAGGTACCCACTTAAACATGTACAGTGAAAAGAGACGTTCAGTGACAAACACACGTACAGAATCTATTTATATCTATACTAATCACCTCGAATCGTGGCAGTCGTGTCTCGCTCCTGCCTACCACGCACCTGGGAGCTTCAGAATAAGGTTTCACCCGAGGCATTCCCTTTGCGCTATGATATGGGGTTCTTTAAAAAGAGTGTCTTTCGTGTTCTTTGTTAACAAATTTTTAACCGACTTTAAAAAAAGGAGATTCTTAATTTGTTTATATTTTTGGTTTTCTGTTCGTTGCGTTAGAGCTCCGGCAATTATTACCCGATTCGGATAATTCCTTTATTGTTTGAAAGGGTTCCCGTTTGGTCCCACTTAAATTTGAAGAAAAAAATACCGCCCTAAAGGTGAAAAATAGCCAAGGAATTCATCTTTTTGTTGGTTTGATTCGTAGCTATTGTCGAGCTGTAATGTTATCAATATTTTTTTATAAGAATCTACAAGTTATTTAATGATTAAGTTCGAAATTCGACCATTAGGTGAACACTAGTATTATTTAAACCACGCCATTATCTATAGAAATTTTAATCTAGAACTGATTGGCCAGTGTACGTCACGTTGCGCCACTCACTGAAATGTTGGCGGAGTGAGGATACAGTCATGAGCGGTAGCGAGTAGCGTTTATGAAGTTCTTCAGTTCCAGTATAAAAAGACTGATTGTAAGTGAATTGCAGTAGCATCTAATTCAAATTCGAAATCATTTAATCATATAGGTACCTATTCAGTAAATACACTTATGAACGTCATTTTTTGCTTCTACCACCGTTTCGAAAAGGTGCTTTAACAATGAGGAGAAGAAACGGCGAAAGAAACTCCTCAGCACATCTTTTAAATCACCTAATCAGTTGCAAATTTCAACTGAAATGCTACAAATGCACAGAAAAACACTTTTTGTTTGTTTTGCATACATATCAAAGTTAATGCAGAAATAAGGTATAGTATTCAATATCACGAGCAAGTATTTTTCTCTACTAATATTATATAGAGAGTGTGTGAATTTTGTGTATATGCGGAAAGTAATCATCGGAACCACGGCACTTATGTATAAAATTAGTTTCCATTTCAAAATTACCTACAATATTCGGAATAAAAATAGACTAAAGTACATATATTGTGTAAAAAAAAATTCAACCCGAACGAAGACAGAGCGAGCCGCTAGTAGAAAATATAACACTAGGGGTACAATTGTTTAACGTTGATGAAATTTGGAAATTTCAAAATTTTTCATAATGTCATACACAAACGACAATTTGATGAATTAATCCTTTTATATATTGCTTTAGGGCCCGCTGTATCAAAATCTAAATTTTGTATACTTTACCGTTAATGATTTTCATATTGCATACTCTGTTCTATTGACTTTGTCCAATTCTAAATTTCTTAATTTCTAAATCCTCACACACGCACCAGGGATCCCTCGATCGGCAGGCGGGGTCGCCACCAAATAAACCATGAAGCCGTACATTCGCGTATTACATTATCCGCCATACAAGCTTGTCGCTTTCGCTCATCACTAAACCTCGGCCTTTCACCCCGCATTCCATCGAACCACGGCCGTTGAGACCCAATGATATAAGCCGATACACCGCGACCTCCGCAGGGCCGCGTGACATAATTAATACTCAACCGTCCGGTACAAAATTACACTTAATTATAATTGAAATAATGATCAAAATCCCATTCGTTGTTCACCCAAACTGGACACGTAAACTTGAACCAAATGCTGCAGGCATACGATTTAAAGTTGAACTTGTAGGTTTCGTTATGAGAAATTACGTGAGTGTACCGCGCCCTGGTAATGATTTTTATGTGTAAAATACTTCCGTTAATTCCTCCTCGGTCAACAGCAGTGTAACAACACCAGGGGGCTGTTGTCTCCCTGGAGTAACTGTCTGGGCATGGAGGCTTTCCTCGAGTCTCGAACTCCCCACGCATCGGCGCGGCTTCAGCGGTCGCACGCTGTAGGAGGCCTCGTATAGTATCGCTAACCTTACCAGGAAGCGCGGTGCAAAAGGTCTCCGATGGACTGAACATAACTGTAGGTCTGTTTGAGGTTTATAGATAAACGTTGGTAGAAATAACACAAGATAGACTACATTGAGAGGCTGCATAGAGATGAATAGATTCCTCCGAGTTGATCTAAATGGATTCTAGTTTGTAATTTTATTTAAGACTATCAGACTACCCTCACTTCCCTTCGGAAAATATTCATAACTTTTTTATTTATGAACAGATTGCTATGAAACAAACATGAAGTATAAAGTGATGCTTACTGCAATACATTCGTGAAAACCATAACGTAATCGATCAAGCCGTTTATGAGATTAGCGCGAACAAACGCACAGACAAACAGACACAAGTTCTAACAACTATTGTTTTCGGCTCTATTGCATTAATAAAGGTCCGTAATTGTAGTTTTTCTCATATATCGTTCTTGTACAGAAGGCGATCAGATAGAATTTTATTATATGTACAGATAGACTACCGGCCCGTCGTGTTCTCGTCGCGTTGAACAGTTAGGTCGTTCCGGGGATTGACACGGGGGTCACCAAGAACGGCGCAAAAAGAGCTCTCGTTCAGGGTCAGTTATGTATCGGTGACCCCTCGTTGCATGCACAAGCCCGCAGGCGACGGTGACGGCTTAACATCAGGTGGCCCGTCTGCTTTGTCACTAGTCCTTAACTCATAAACATTATTATATTACACTTGATATACATATAAGCCTATGTCCGTCTACAATTACCTTTCAAATGGTAAAAGAATTATTCCAATTGGTGCCGTGATGCCTGCGATTCATCATCATCATCTCAGCCGGACCACGCCCACAGCTGGGCATCGCCCCCCCCTCCCCCCAATGTTCCACGTATACACAAACACGCAAAATTCGCACTTCCTTATTTTAGTACAGAAGTTAAGAGATTTGTGTCCAGATATATCCAGATCCGAAATTTCATATCCATAACATCCCTAGAAAAAACGAAGATTTCCGAAGCACATTAGATACAGACACATTGTTACAGTGAGCGCATGACATTGCCTCAGAAAGTTTTAAATCTAGATCCTTACATTAGCTAGTTGCGTAAACTAGGTCCAATTGCAGACATCGGCCGAGAAGTATTATCTGCCGTGTGCGTGATCGCCAAATTTAATGTTGTTTTCGAGATATGTACACTCTTGCAAGAAAGCGATCTTATCTTAATATTCTTCTTACCTTAGATGGGCTTCATTAAATAGATCCCCGTGCGACAGTTGCGAACTGACTCGGTCGTTGGTTGTATAAACGGTTTTTTTTTTTGACGTAATAATAATATTAGTTGTATTTAGACTTCATCGTAACAAAGAACATAGTAATATTTTTGCGAATTCGCAAACTTTTGAAAACTTTATGCAAATCTCACACCTATAGAGGTTTCTTTCGCGATATTTTCCTTTACCAATGCATACGATGTAGATGGAGGATTCGACCCCGAGATCTCCGTGCGGGAAGGCGACAATAAAAAGAGGAGTTTATTAAGTTTTCTCGAAAATTCTAATGCTTTTCATCTATGGTGCTTGCACCGATGATAGACAACAGACAAATTATCGGCTAATATACGACGTCGTAATACGGAACCAGTCGCGGGAAACAACGACCGATATTTTTTTTTCGTCACCTTTTAAAATATATTTTTTTATTAGAAATTTATCAATTGTCTGTTAAAAATAAGTAACAATTGTTTCCAGTTTAGATGTAGGTAATTGTATAAAAGATTTCTGAATTTTAGATCCTGACAACCAAAGCTAAGGCTACATAACCGAAGGCTTTCATTGAGCACTCAATTATTTCAACATAACTTCCATTGCGAATAATGTTTAAATGTGATAATCGATCCCGCTCCCCCCCCTCCCCCCCCCTCTCATCTCCCTCTCCCATTACCCCCACAGAGCCTTGTGTCGAACTCGACAATTACGAACAATTACCCTCGGATCATTATCACGAAACGAATCTTTAATTACGACACTGACAAATGTAACCTTTGTGTTTGTGTATCTTTAAGGCCTAAATGGTGATTATTCGTGTCTAGACACGACTCCTTTGATCTTTGACCCCGTACCACCCTTCCTTGCTCTTGACCCTTCTGATCAATGGAAGACGGCGATTAAAAAAGTTGTTTACCAAATCAACAATTTCTCTATACCGATGACATCACCGTATGGGAGACGAAAATGTAGATAGATTACTTTTTTTAATTGTAATGTAAGTACGCTTTGTTATTTTTTGTTCTTTTTCCTGTTGGAACGTTTATTATATAAGAACCCTCGATTTGATTACACCAGTACGTAGAGGCTGCAACAATACTGAGTGCAGATCGTTTTGTTGTGTTGTGGGCCGGCTGTTATGTCGAATTTCTGTATCATGTCATTGTTACTTTTGTTCCAGTGTGTATGCATTTGGTTTTTAAATATGTGTGGGTATTCTATGTCGCAGCTGCTGTAATATTTTTATAACAATTAGTTTATTTTCTCCTTTTCTCTTTATCCATATAGAAGGCAAAAAGATATTTTTTTGTTTGGGTTTTTTGTCGTTCCGAACCCGTATATGACGTCAGTGATTCTGCTGACGGGTTTGAGTCAAACTCTAGAATACTCTTCATGCCAGGAAGTAGATCTGTCCCAGAGGAATTTACCAAAGCGAAGCGAGTGCAGAAGTGCACGTGGAGTGCAACGTGAGCCTCACAACGGCTCTGACTCGGAGGCAGGATGGCCTGACGGCACACCGAGCTGCGCTGGTTTACGGTAATGACGGAAAACGTTGGAGTGCGGTCGCCCGGAAACAGTTATAACATATATTAACATGAACATTACGTCTCGTATTAATCATTCATCATCTGTTATTATAGTACGTATATCGATATTCGCCAGATACGAGTAAATGCAAACTGCACACAATCGATCTCGGCTGTTCGCCAAATCGATGTACGTACACTCACCGGCGTGCATCATTTGCAAGTGGCCGTTGCCTAATTTAATTTGAGTGAAAGTAACATTGAGACGCACAAAACATTAATTTGATATTAAATCTGATATCGCCGGCTCGACAGATCGATGCGGTATGCTGTTGCACCTATCTCGTAACGGAATCGCCTACATTATTTTTTTTCAGTTCGTATCGATTTGATTTTATATGTGCTTGTGTGTTAGTGCGTGTCTGTTCGTGTGCGTACTCGTGTGTGTAATATTTATACGTAAACCTGGTCTCCTTACAATTTTGTAAAACGATTCATTCCTAATGTCAAGTTAAACGAAAGTTTCACATATATGCTATTTTTTTATATGTTGATGATGCAACCAATGCAGTTCTTTAACTAGTTTTATCAATAGATCATTTAAAACTTACATCGTCGTGGATATACATTTTAACTAGGGTACTCACGATATTTGTGTTTTTACCGGCATTTCAACTGGACATCTCGAGACGAGTCTCGTGGTGACCATGATTCATGTGGCATGAATCGAAATATCGATTAAAACACTAAAAATCGTGAGTACCCCTTTTAATTCAAATACTTTTATTTTTTTAATGCGTATCTACTTACTGATGTATTTTGTATTTACTAGTAACACGCCCATGCTTTGATTCTAAGAAACGTAAAAATTACGTCAGTTATATAAATCTGTCTTGTATACCCGATAACTCCAAAACCACTCTTAATACTCAATCTATGTAGTTGTCAAAACCGCATCTAAATTCGTACAGTACTTTTTGAAGTGACTGAATTATAGACATTGTTTTATACTCTTGTGATACAGCCTCATAGACGTCATAGTTTGTAATTCATTTTCATATCAATCTAATCGATTCAAAAACCCCAACCCACCCGCTCATAAATCGCTCAAACTCGCCAATGTAGTCACATACTTATAGCGTATTCACCGAAGTAGGAAGCGCTTGTGAAAATTTAGCACCTAACGGTCGTCTTAGTGAAATTCTATATTTGCTTGAATTATTATTGCACGTAATACCCAAACCGTTGAAGTACGAGGTTCAAAGCGCATCTCATTGGTGCGCAACAAATTCCGGTTGCATTTAGTTGCGGAGCGCGTGGCAGGTTGCCATATGGAAAGTCGGTGATAAATCGTCTATTACGCTATGCGTTTATACAAGACAGTGAGTGCTGAGTGGTTTCCAGGTCAATATTCCTCAGGGTCGCGTTCTCAAATTTTGCATGCTCAAAATTTTCAAAGTTCGATGCGTATCCAAATGCAAAATTATTCAAATATTTTGTAAATACACTTGCATGCAATTTTTTGCATCTACTACCGTTTCGCAAAGATGTTTTGACGTTGAGCAGAAGAAACCGCGAAAGAAACTCCTCAGAACATCTTTTAAAGCAACACATGGTAATTACATAAGTTTAACCCTGCGCGGAACCGGTTTCGACACTATTATTTCTAGGCGTCCTTGTCATTAATATATTCATCTGTACCATTATATCGTTGACCTTATCCGAAATTAATTATCGCTTCATTATTGTAACCTATAATGCCCCACTGTTGGGCTGCGTTCTCCTCTCGTAACGAGAAGTGTTAAAGCCATAGTATACCAGCCTGGTTAAGTACTGATTGGGAGACTTCGCATACCTTTGAGAAAATTATAGGGAACTCTCAAGTATGCGAGTTTCCTCACGTTAATTGGTATCTAATACACACATAATATGAAAAAATCGAGGATTCGAACTGGAGTTCGTGCAGGATATATTCAAACCACTAACCATACCACGTTGCTTTCACGAGCAAGTGAACTGACAATCTTATTAGTCAATATTACTATATTATGTATGTATATTACTATAGTATGACAATCCGGTAACAGGAGACCCCGGCAAGTGGGACATATTTATTTTGTAATGAAATACAGTACGTGATAGGAATAACGATACACCCGTTGCATTCCTTGCTTTTTATATATCAAAAACGTTAAAATTTTTTCGTGCAGTTACATGTGACTTCTTAGCTTTAACTTAACAATAAGGCTGTTCCAGTTTATTTTGATTTTGAACGTGTATATGAACGTTTGCTTATCAGAAAACTTATATGTAAACAAAACCCATTTAACAACACAATCACTGCAAATGTTACATTTAAGCTTGATAACACGTTATTATATTTAAAATTCTTAAATCTTAAATAACTCAAAAAAAAAACTGTAATTGGAACTATGTAACATGTAACTAAATTAGCTGTAAATGTGTTCTATTAAAACTTTGCAAGGAACGTATCGTATTTCCTATCAACCTGTATATTATATATATCTACTTATAGTATGAAAAGGTCGAGAGTCGGTAATTTCAAGGAAGTATATGAACTATACCTGACTGTCGATGTGTACATATGAGTCAGCAGCCTTTTCCAATAGGTACAATTATTATATCGATCCCGTTTACAAGTACCTACGTACGTTTGTTGCGTTGACTTGTTGCGTTGCACGCACGATTGGGTAGGGATGTGAACGCAACTATCGATATATTAACAGGAGAGAGGTTCTCATAGCCTCGAGCACGGGCGCAGTGTAACCAGCCTCTCGGAGTTATATAGGATACATTTCGAAGAGCTTGCGCGTCTCATAGTTTGTGACTCCCCCAACCTCGCTTCACTATCGAACGATTCGACACGCACGGCAACCATTCATTCTGTTGTCATAAACATCTTCTCTGGTACAGACGATGATGATATACTTTTATCATAATTGCATGTTTTCCTTTGTGGGAGGGAGGCGGGTTTCATCCATGTATAGAAGTATATACCATCATAAATTGTGCTTGCGGATTGTTGCAAAGTAAATTAATACTAATTTAATAACAATGAATTACCGCAAAGCAACGCCTGATACTATCAACTATATTAAATACTAGAAGGGATAAGAGTATTTATATTGATAAGGATCGATTTGTTACGACCAAATCTACATTAGAAATAATTAATAGTCCAACCCGAACGAAGTCGGACGGGGCCCCTAGTAATAGTATGAAAAAAGTAGTCGCTGTTGCAATACGATAATCTCGAAAACTACGAGACGGGTTTTCATCAAGTTCCCCGTAGCGCAGTGATGGCGGGTTGCAAGTGTCATAATATAAATAGATGAAGATAATCAAATATCATTCCCTCCGCTGTTCGTCAAACGACATTCATCTTTTTCTTTAGCCACATCAATAAAACATTTTGGGAACAGAACGTTTTTTTATGTTTACCAATTATCATTAAAATAAATTCCTGAATTGGCAACCCTAATTGTCGCCGGGTCTGGACCAATAAATAAATATGTAGGTAAATAAAACCACCGGTTTGGCCTACAAGTACCTACAGGCTAACAACTAGTTAATTAGACCGCTCGGTAAATGGCAAGGTTGTCATTTTACCGCGAGCGGTCTGGACCGTAGGCGGCGCCCTTTCCAACGGACACAAAAACTAAATTGATAGCCGCCATTTCAAATGTCCCTTCCTGTGTGTGCGGTGACTCAAATTTCAACTAGAATTTAAGAAAAGGCTTCCAAATAAAATGGCCTTTAAAACTGTTCTATGTTGATTTAATGCGTTTATAAAATGAAAAAATTGTAGAATGCAATGTTAAAATACGTTTTTATTTTATTTATTGTGCTAAATGAATTATCACTCGGTTCGGTGAAGGAAAACATCGTGAGGAAACCTGCTCTCCTTAAATTTCTCCACAATGTGCTCAAAGGCGTCTCAAGAATGCTAACCCGCACTTGGTCAGCATGGCCAGGCTAAAGCCTGCGCCTTTGTCATTGTGAGAGGAGATCCGATCCCAGTAGTGGGACGATATAGGTTGTAATGATGATGATGTATTGTATTGATATTATTAACGTATTTTTTAATTCTATCATATAACATTATTGTTATCACTTGCCTTTGTTACGGGTTTTGACCATCGCCTTCAATTAAGTGGAATCGGGTGATGTCTACATTAAGTAAATTCTTTTGCAAAGTATTAAAAAAATATCTAAATCAAACATCGATTTGCACTCCATCACTGAAAAAAGGACTTCATAGTCACAACCCTTAAGTAATGGTCCCGGATCAGCTATAAGAAAGACAAAAGTATAACCTAAGACTAACACATAAGTAACACGAGGGCTGCCGGCAACTCCTTGTATGAAAAGAACCTTTAAATCCGCTTGTAAACTGGATTTGTAAAACAAAACATGTTCAGACATGTACAAGCCCATTGTATTATAATGATTCATCATTACAACCTAAGTATGGGTTGACAGACTTCACTTCGATCACATTACAGAGAACTCTCAGTTGTACATGTTTCCTCACCAGGTTTTTCTTCGCTGAAGCGACTGATAATTAGTCTGTAATACGCACACAATTTGCTGAATGAGAGGCGCCTGCGGGATTCGAACTTGTCTCCCGTGCGGAACCCCAACGTTCGAACCACTACACTTCCACGGCTTACGCACCACACACCAGCAATTGGTATATTCTCGGTGTGCGAGCATAATTATTATTATTTTGAAATGTCTGTCATTATTGCTGTTCAAATCTATATAGCGACATTACCCGTTCATTACCGTGAGCTGTGATCACAGCTTTCAAAGTGCCGTTCATTTGATTAAAAGCTCAGATTCCTTGCAGGGTTGTCACAACGTTCGTAATTATTGATGTCGGATACATCGAGCATTATTAGAAACTGAGCCGGCTACTTAATAAATAATACATAAAAAATAGGTTTTATCATCTGTTTCAGCGCGATAAGCTCAAAAATCACTAAACGGAGGAATGTTTTGGTGTATGAGTCATCAAAAATTTATAAAATGCTTGATATAAGTTAATATAAAAATTGTTATAAGTTTACAGTTTTTGAAGCATAACAATGTAAAAAATATTTTTTTTATGTAAAATTTCGGTATACTAGGTGTACTGTTTTGTTAATAACTGTAGTATAACGCCATCTACCGAATCCCATAATAAAAAGTAAATAAATATAAATACATATAACAACATTTTAACTGATCGTTTTCTGTACATGAGGGACAAGTGAGAAAAAACTATTATTAGGGGCCTTTAATAACGCAATAGAGCAATAGTTGTTAGAATTTTTGTCTGTGCGTTTGTGCGCGCTAATCTCACAAACGGCTTTACAGATTTCGTTATGGTTTTTGCTAATGTATAACAGTAAGCATCACCTAATATTTAAAGTTCGTTTCATTCAAATCCGTCCATAAATAAAAAAGTTATAAATAAATATATATTTCTAATTCATGGAACGAGTAAAAATCCAGACGTAAAACAATGCGGCTGCTATTTATAAGCGTCAGGCGTAGTTTTTCTGTAGCGAAGTCAAAGCGATTTGTTAGTATATAAATAAAAATGCAATGCATGATATGAAATTGAAATTCTAAATAAATCATTTAACTGTTGACGTATTTGGAGATTTACATAAGTTCGTCATCTTTTGCTTTTGCTACCGTTTCGAAAAAACGGTTAATATTGAGGGGAAGGAACGGCGAAAGATACTCCTCAGCACACCTCACACGTAGTTAAAGTCTGGCGTTGACGATGAAATTTTACATCGCGCTCCGTTCAGTTGTGACATTACTTGTTAACTTGACAATTTTTACTTCACACGTAACGAGTCGCCAGCCCTAGTTCAATAGCGATATAAGTAATTGAGTACGCAAAGGCAGTCAGTCGGTTCGCATTCAAGGCCAACTGACCTGGGCCACGCCTAGTTGTGTATGCGTTGCACAGATTTATTTTATTATAATTCATATCGTACTTATATCGTGATAGTGAAAGTATGTTTGTTTTACGATTGTCCTTCGATTCTCGGAGTTAATATAAATTTACTTCGCTCATGTCGCCGCGCCTACCGGTTCCTGCTAGGCAATGTTTGCAATGCTCGTAACGTAACCTTAATATTTCGAACCGCCGTCATTAATGTTCAAAGCACTTTTTGTACTTTTGTTAATATTGAAAGAGTTGTTACTCTGAAACAATTAAATAATTTAACAAAAAAAAAAAAAAAACTCCAATTTCAAGAAGGTGAATTTCTTAATTTCATCACCTATTTTTCAACCTCGGAGGTATTTATTGCAAAACTAAGTTGTGTTAAGTGAAGTTTAACCGAATATATATAGAAAAGGAATTTTCTAAATCCTTTAATATATGACGGAGTTGCGAAAGCACAGTTCCCTTCGGATGTTTTCCTTCACCTAAGCAAGCGATAAATTAATTATCACATCTTTAAGCAATCAATTATCATTAATTATCGCTTGTCCGATACTCACACATTTGAATAATCAAAAATGTGTGCAAGATTCGAACTCGCGTTTCCAATGCGCATGGTGTGCGCGGAAGATGTAAATGCATCTAACACATAAGTAATCTCATTGTCTACTTCCGTATCGATAAATATCTATGAATTAACAGCTGTTAGCTACGCATGAGTGACTCCACGATAACAGATTCAAATATTGACCAAGCAGCTGTATCATATTTAAATCACACACTTACTACGTCAGTCACAATGCCACCACGAAGGCCGTGGGCGGTAACTCGACTGCAATCTGATGCAATCTCTGTCTTTTATGCCTCAATTAAGTATTTCTAATAGGTTTATATTAAAACACCAGTAAAGTAACCCTCACTCGGTATCTTAAAACATTATCCTTTTGTTCACAAATACAAATCGCAACAGCAATAATTGTCGCTCGTTATTAGCGAACCATTTTAAGAATCACCATCCATTTACTCCATACGTGAGGTTTCGTTGTAAGACATTGTCTATTGATAAAAACCGAATGGAAATCCACGCTGCAGGTTTTGAGATTATCGCGTTTAAATAGGCTGACGGATGGTTAGTTTTTTGTCTTCGTCATTATCTAATCTAATAATCCACTGCTGGTCTTAGATCTATGGTATAATGTAGACCTGACCCCATCTGCGGCTCTTCTTCTCCAGTCGCTGTTCACATCTATGTATGTACTTTACATAACAGCTTACAGGCTGTTACTATAAAAACTAATAGAAGTGTGAACGTGGAGTTAATCGATGTCTATTAAATTACTTCGCTTTGGAGAACTCCATGGAAACAGATCCATGTGCCGAGATGAAAAATATCTTACGATATGACCCATAATATAACTTACAAATATTCATGCAATCGTTCTAAATATACATACAACAATCTAACAAAGTATATTTAGGCATCTATATCGATTGCAGAGTATATCTATGGTATAATTTCAAAAGATATATTCCATGTACTGATTCAGTTCCGTCACGGTTAAATAATAGATATAAATATTTAATGTAACGGTTATCTTCAAAACGAATCGCGCTTCCACTCACGATATTAGAGACGTTACAAATATTGGTAACATTTATCATCTCTTCCACTGTCTGTTGGAATGTGAGCTTTCGATTTGATCATAGATTTTTATCACGTCATTTGCCGTTTAACTAACAATCAGGCCGGCTCATGGTAAGTGTCCAACTCCAAATTCAACTTCTTATAATAATTTACGTATTTTTGTCGTATGCACGTAATTTTTTGATTCCACTACCTTTTCGAAAAGATGGCTTTATGCGGATACTGTCGGATTTTTACCCTAGTATATAAAAGTGCCTATCAGTCGGTTACAACAGCAAAGTAATTTTTGATCAAATAAATTTACTGCCTTGCGTGAAGGGTAATCTTCTGTAGCAATTTATTTTGTAATTGTACTGCAATTCTAGTTATAACGACATTTTATTTTATCTATATGTATATATATCTTAATAATAAAAACTCCACTTCGATTTAAGGAAGGTGAATTTCTTAGTTTCAGCTTTTATTTTTTTACCCTTGGGGATGGTATAACAGGAAGGAATATACTCTTTCAAACAAAAATGATATTTTCCAAATCGGTTAATAAATGACGGAGTCCCGATGATAACATTCAAACTTATTGAGAACCTAGATACATAGAGAAAACAAATATATTATTTTATCACGCATATTAAGGGCTCATAATGATATTATTTAATCTGTGCTTGTTACAGACATATAGTTTTATCGGTCTGAGAGTTTCGTGGTGAGAATGTGTCGCAACGCCGGCCATTTTAATTCGCATTATGTCTCACCGAAAATGGCGCCAATGTCACTTATTTCGCAATCGTTAATCATTATGTGAATCGCAAGGTAGTGTGTTCAGTACATTTAATAGCCGGGGCTTGCTTTGTTAATTATAAAATATTAGTAGACATAATTTAATTCAATTAAATTTGCCTATAATATTTATTGGATCACTGACAATACTTTCTGATTTCCTATTTATGAAATCTTACACATATGTTACTGTTGAGCATTGAGTATGAAAACTCATTTTTAAACGAAAGTAGAAGCTAGGTTTTTCCTGTTGGCAGGCATTGGACCCCTTTGTACGATTTTTCTTCATACTAACAAAATAATCTAACATAAACATATTGATTAGGTCTGGAGATGAAATTTGGAACTTTGAATTTAAAAAAAATTGTTAAAAAACCGACATCCAAAACATATTAATAGATTTTTATGGTTATGAATTATGAATTATCTTTATTTAATTTATCATCTATCTTAATATTTGAGACAGTAAAACGGTCGAAGGTCAATTACAATAGATGACGTTGTATCTCTTGTTCCAGATGATTCCACGCCGACCAAACGTCAGAGGCCACGCGACATGTCGCTGGCTGAACCGCCGCACACCATGGAGATCGCTCAGATCCTCATGTCGCTGCTCCACGCTTGGGGCCTGGACGCCGACCTGGACAGAGTTTGCGAGTCCAAGCTCGGTTTACTGCGGCCTATGGTGAGTAGTAATCTCCATTATTTCACTATGTCTGAAGTCGAAATGATCGAGTGATGCATACAAATTTGAGATCTCTTGTTTTATGATTGGCTTACAAAGAAATCCAAAGTCATACAGTGTACTGTCGAGAGTTATGTTCATTACTCCTCTACGCGACCGAGTCCATAATGACAGAATCCGTAGATTTACTTGAGTTACTGATGAAGATTCACATATGACAGGCTGCCGTGGTATGCTCAGGCTGCATGGCTCGAAGGATCGATAACGTTGGAGAAGAAAAGTTTTCGCATGTTGGCCACGCCGCTGTAAATAAAGCATAGATTGCTCTCGCACTCAATTGGATAGATTTATAACCTAAAGACAACAAGAAGACAGCAGATATTCGCTGAATGCTTTGGCCCTAGGGCTACTACGTAAATTAAGGCTGACGCCAATGAAGGCTAGTGTTTGTCCAGCAGTGGACCTCCGAAGTTGATGAATGGACGTTGTGTGGAACTGGGTAAATGCAATGGGATTCTATCCGACCAAGAGTTTTTCGAGCTCACCTGTCGTGTTCATTGTTTTCCTGCTAAACAATACACGAAGCAATGGTGTATGGTCATTCCCGTTAAAGATTTTTGCATTTTTTATCCCCCACCCGTATCCATCCACCCAGGAGATAAAGTTCTGCACCAGATAAGTTAGTTACAACATTCCTTAAAATTAACAGTAAAATATTTCTTATTTTCGGTTGCAGGGTTCCAAGATTTCCTTCTTGGGTTTAGAAGTGCATTAGCGACAGTGATACAACTTAATATAATCTGTCTCGTCGTTTTTCGAATGTCTATACGAAATAAAATTATTTCTAATATTGTTGCACAGGTTCCAGTCTGCTTCGGTGTGGTCTCCCGGCACGGCCACATGTCGGTGCAGCTGCCAACCTGCCTTAGCGGCTGGGCGGAGGCTTGCGCGGCCGCCCCCGACGACCCGGTGCTTCTCAGCTCCAACCTCCCGCAGGAGCTGGTGCGACAGGAGAAGTTGACCAGGTATCTTAGGTAGACTATAGTGTTTGAAGTAAAAATTAACCAAAGAAAGAAAGACTGGACAAGGGCGGGATTAAAGAATGAGTTAGATCATTTACAAAGACATAGAAGCGAATTTGTCGCGTGCGTACCATCCATCTAGTTTGTATTAAACCTAAAAGACGAAAAATATGGTTAAAACACTGGACATTCACACAACATTTTTCTGCAGACTCTACCGTAAGTTTTTTTTATTTATTTAAATGTTACTATAACTAATACAATGTTGTGCAAAAGGGGGACTTAATGCTAAAAGGATTCTCCACCAGTCAACCGTTGGGCTAAGCAGATATCAGATATTTAAAATGTAAAAAGGGCATACTATCATAATAAATGACGGAAATTACATATAACATTACATATACAATATATAGAAAAAAAAACTATAAGTTTCCAATATTTATTAAAATCTTATTTAACAATAAAGCTTAGAACACTTAAAACTCGTATGATATTTATGATTTAACTTATGAGTATTATTATTTACGTTTAACACACAATATAAAAATAAATATGAATATGAATATGAATATAAATATAATAAATGTTCAAAAGTTCGTTCATTTCGGAACTAACTTTATCTTTACTATATGCAAGCGGCCCATCCCGACTTCGTTCGGGATCAACAATTAATTATTACACACATTCACTCGATACACTTACGTCCATCCGGAATAATGTACCTTTCAAATGGTAAAATAATTTTAACAAATAGGTGCCGTAGTTCCAGCATTACCCTGGACATAACACAAATTCACAAACTTCGCAATCTCTTTATAATATTACTATAGATATAGATTATAAAAGATACTATATTTCTATATTATTTATCTTGTATAAATATATCTTGTATATTGTATAAATATAGTCATATTTTTAATTTATATACAAGACTGGTCACAACTGATGACGTTCGTATCCTGAAAACAAAAATTCAAAAATTCAAAAACATTTAATCATATAGGTACCTATTCAGTAAATACACTTATGAACGTCATTTTTTGCTTCTACCACCGTTTCGAAAAGGTGCTTGAACAATGAGGAGAAGAAACGGCGAAAGAAACTCCTCAGCATATCTTTTAAACAACATATGGTAATTACAAAAGTTTAGTTAAACCTGTGCGGAACTGGTTTCGACACTAATTTAGTCCAGGCATCCTTGTCATTCATGTACTCATCTATATTATAATATCCTGAGTAAATAAACGTGGAATAGTAAAATGTTATTCGGTAATGTCCCGATTATCCAAAAAGTGTCTATTGTATCAACATTCAACATTATGTTTGTAATCGAGTTTCGAAGGCTGGACAAAACCGAAAAAGACATATGACGGTGATTATGGTATTGACCAGTGTGTGCGTTTCACTGTCGACCTCAGGCTGTTCACGTCGAAGCTCCACTGGGAGCTGAGCACCACCCTCACCACCAACCACCTGCTGTCGATCGTGGCGCTGGCGAACACCCTCATGTCGATGAGCAACGCCAGCTTCGTGCCGGAGCAGGAGGTCGCGAGGAGACTGCACAGGTAAACGTTAGTACCGCTCGTGGTGCAACGTCGACATCAGAACATTTACCCGTCTGCATCGGACGGGAATCGAATCTGGTATTTGGCGTCGTGGTCATTACCAAATAGTCTGCGAAGTTATCACAGTACTAGTGGATCAGAAAAACACACAGTTCGTCATCAGACCACCCGTAGCACGCATTCTCGGGATGTTTCTAACTTATATTGTGGCTGAAACTCTAGAATACTTTTCGAATGAAATGGATTTGCATTCACGCAATTTTCCAGCGCAAAGCGAGGACGCGCTTCTAAGTATTATGTTAAACGTGAATCTCCAGACCGACCACCAGAGGCAGCTCATCTTGGGCGGGCGACGAGGAACGCGAGGAGCAGCTAGCCGCCCAGCAGGCGCACATCAAGCAGGGATGGTCGCTGCTGGCCACGCTGCACTGTGTGCTCCTACCGGACAAAGTTGTCGCCGCTGGTAGGTCTTAAAACTGTTGTTGTGAGGTAGATGGCGCTTTCATAGCTGTGCTTTTATTCAGAACTTTATTTCGTAAGCATTAAGGTTAGTTTTACATTATGCAAAATTAGTGCTAAATAAAAAATTGTCACACACCAGGATTATACAAATTACGGGTATTACAGATGGCACAACCTATGACCAGGCATTTATATAACACAAATACATAAAAGTCCATTCTATTCGGGACTTCAACCCAGGTCGATAAGTGCTTTCTATAACTGTGAGTAGTAAAAAAACGCTCCTTGGGAGTTTCTTTCCACTTCTTCTTCCGGAACCACCTACGGTAGGGATTCGTTGAAGCGATGGCGTAAATTGCCTTTGGTAAACAGATAAATAAATATTACGTTTGAAGGAGCACAGTTTTATAACAGTTTACCAAACAAAATTATAGATGTAACAACCATACTTTAATGCAATAAACAACTAAAGCTATTTATTTATCAGTAACCGCACGCCCGATGATACTGGCTTAAGGCAATGGATTTTAAGTTTATGTTGCATATTTTCTCATTTAAGTGAACTATGTAATGTTCTTTTGAGAAATAAATGTATCCGACCTTAAAAGTGTTTGTAGTAACTAACTTCGAATGAAATATAATTTTATTTAATTTCAAACCTTTACTAGAAGCTAACTAACTGGATACTCGAATTGCGCCAGTGAATAAGTACGCCCAGAATCGCTCATGAATCATAAATAACTTCGAAGTATGGTGTCTTGTTCAGCTACAATCCAACACTGTGGTCTACAGTGGAATGGTTATGAATTATCACGAAGGATTGTTTCCAAGAAAACTACTCGAACATGAAATTCATATTTTATAGTAGGCGGTAACCGAGTGACTTGCCTAGAGAGTTTCTTGCCGCTTTTCCCCCAGGGCTTACTCATGGCAATTGTTAGACATGCATGGATTTACTGACGCGATGACGTCGTTCTATGTACTAAAAAGTAATTCAAAATGGCTGCCACTGCTTAAATTAATGTTATTGACCAAACTATATATTACAAGCCGAATAATTGTAGTATCCACTAATGTTTTATTTTTGGAACAGGTGCAAAGAACTTCAAGCGTCCTCAAGTGGAGATGTTGGCCCGTAGGTGGCAGCACCATTGTCTGGAAGTACGAGACGCTTCTCAGGCGTTGCTGCTGGCCGAGCTGAGCAGGTGAATGGCACTTCTGTTTTATATTCTTACTCAAAACAATACAAATACAACACATCAACCTTTTAGTGTACATCAAAACCTTAGTAGCTCGTATAGTCACACAACCAGAAAGAAGATATACTAAAGGTGGACTTTTTGTTTAACGCGATCTCTTCCAAATGACTTGAATGAAGTCGATTAAAATTTTAGGAAATTTAATGTCAAATTTAAAAGTTTCCCGATAGATGGCGTTAGGAAATGTTTACTCGAATCACGCTATTGAGGGTGTATCTTGTCGTTTTATAAAAATAATAATATTTCGATACTCAATACCTTACATTTCTTGTAAAACAAATAGTACACTACATAGAATTTGGCTTGTTGTATGTCACTGAACTCCTCTTAAACGGCTAGACCGATTTTGATGTGTTTTTTTTTTGTATTAATGTGTTTAAGTGGGTTCCAGTATAGTTTAGAATCACAATTTGATCTAGCAGTAGGTGGCATTGCGATCTGATTTCCAGAATTTAGTGAAAAAAGATATGCTGATAGTTCAGCTTGATGATGATAGCTCGGCTGATACAAGCATGCAGAACAACGTCTGCTGGGTCCGCTAGTATAGGTATAAAAGCTGAGAACTTTTGTATTCCAGACTGGGTCCAAAAGGACGTAAGGCATTAGTGGACAACTGGGCGCAGTACCTACCACTGTACACGCACACGGAGAGCATCAACCCACAAGCGGCCCCTAAGGAGCCAGCGGAGAAGGTCGCCAAAGCCGTGAGTTTGACGGTGCATGTGGTGCTTTTACTAACCCGCATGGTCTACCCCACACAGACAGCTAGCTCACAGCTGGGCTTCGACCCTGAACCTTGAACCCCGTGATTATCATTACAACCAACAACTATCCCACTGGTCGGCTCGGATCTCCGCTCACAATGTCCGACTCCAGCTCGAGCAGTACAGCTCGAGTCCGTCACGCTGGGCAAGTGCAGGTGTCGGACTTCACACACCTTCGGATACAGTATGTAGAACTTTCAGGTGTGCAGGCTTCCTCGAGATGTGTCGCCGCCGCGACCGACCGCCGACCTTCGCCGAAGCATCTGATAACTGTTTTCTTGAATCTTCGAATTCATCGAATGTTCCACAGCCGACTGAGGAAATATTCGACCATATTTTGTTAATGAATAGATCTGGATTGAATACGATTTGAAATTTGATGTTGTAAAGTTGTCTTCTAACGCATTATTATGGTACAATGGCGGTCGACACATGAACAATGAATTTGGACTGGATGTCGATGGATGGAGTTCGGAGGCGGAAATTGAGGATAACACACGCACGCACGCATGCACGTACGCTTGCACGCTAGCACGCACGGTGGCACACACGCACGCACAGATATATTCTTCAAACAAATTCTTCTTGACCACTTACCAACAGGTGGCCCGTCTGCTCTTCAAGCTATAAAAGCTATCCAAACTTTTTACATACCTCCTGTATTAATACAAAAAATTAGTCTCAATTTCCGCTATCGATTCCTTATCTAATTCTTATCCTCTAATTCTCACAGCAAGAGGAAGAATTCGAAGAAGACGAGGAAGAAGTAGTCCGGAAACCCTCCTCCATCGCCGAGCTTAAGAGGAAGCAGACCACGGCGGTTGTGCTGTTGGGGGTGATAGGAGCAGAGTTTGGGCAGGACATCGCCAGCGAGGGTGAGTCCTATATGAGAAGAGCGGAGAGGATCAATTCCAGACAATCGTTTGGTGTAAGACAATGATAGATTATTTGAAAATGTACATTGGCGGATAGAATTGATTTATGTTTGCGTTCATTTAAAAGATTACAATGTGTTAAAACAGCTTGCTCAGCTTAAAACGTTTTCCTCTGCTTATAAAATAATTAATTCATAATAATTTAAATTTTGAAAGCGATTTTAAACCTGGTTCACGTTAAAGCTTTTTAAGTTTTTATCAAATTTTAAATGAAACCTTTGAGTGTATTATACTCATGACTCCTCGTGGAAATCTCCTCGTGATCGAATTTGAAATTCACTGCCGTACTGTGGACGGGTGGTCGAAACGACACGCGCACAACCCAACCCGTCGCAAGTTCGTATGGCCCGAAGTCTTTCAACGTGGCTTTAAAACCGTTATCTGACGGTGACCATCGTGACCCAACGTTTCACTCGCCCCCTGTGTTTCCCAAAGCGTTCGAGAAATATTACCACTAACCACGTTTCACCCATCCACCTATCAGTCGATAACGGGTACTCGCGATTTTGTATTTTATCGAATTTTCGAACCAATTACATGGATCGTGGCAGCGTCGCCGTATACAATTAAATAATCGTAAGTGCCCGTTGAGGTCAACGTCTGCGACGATACAAGTCTTGAACGACGCCGGCCGTTGACACGCGGCCGATCCCGCCGTCGGTACCGTGAGCGCTTCGCGTACAGTCACCCTCGTACGATCCCTTAAAACATCGATTATCATTAATCATCGATCGTTAACTCATCATGTCGAGCTTGTAACCGTAGCGGGCTTGTGTTTTAGTTGCTCATTGGCTGCCGTTACGGGCTGTGTCGTAGGTGCGGCAGGGAACAAGCGGCGCAGGGAGGGCGACAGCAGGAAGAGTTCGATCGTGGAAGGTGAGTCGATCGACGGCCGCGGACGTTAGAACGACGGTGTCGCTCGGCGGCCTCCGACGGGACGGTGCGACAGAGTACACGCAACAAACCAAATTTAGACGCAGCGAAACGTGCGAAAATCAGACTTATTCACAGCTAAATAATTACGATGTCAATCAATCAATCGATTAATGAAATAATAATCAATTAATCGATCGATCGATCATTTATTTCGGTGAATAGTAGCGAGATGATAATAACAGTAAGTCCTTTTTGCTCGGCTAACACTCACTTGGAGTAAATACCAACAGTTGTCGCAGTCAAACATTATTTATTGTGGACAAATCTGCGTAGAAACCGGTACTATTATAATATTAAAGAGAAGTGTGCAATACACAAAAAAATCAAAAATCAACTGTCGCTTGTCTAAATTAAAAATTTAAATTAGTTGCTTTTATGCAATCAACAAACAATACAACTAGTTTCTCCGGTCGTGGCTCACGAGGAAGGCCCGGAAATCGATGAATGGGGTCTTGGTATATAAATATAAAATACAAGGCATGCGATAATAATAATAATAATAATAATAATAATTAAACTCCGTAATTTCGGATACAATTGAACCGTTAACATTCAAATTACATCAACGTATACGAATAACTACATCACATACACACAACGCTACTACTCCGTTACACTATATGCTATCCAACAAATACAAATCACTGGATGGTAACTATCCATCGTCGTTCCAGGGTTCACACTGAGCTCGTCGAACAACCTCGCCCGTCTGACCGCGTTGGCGCTCACGCACCTGCTGCTGGCGCCGGGCTCCGCCCGCCTACCCGCGCACACGCCGCTGCGGCGCGCCGCCGTCGACCTGCTGGGCCGGGGCTTCGCCGTCTGGGAGCCCTACCTGGACGTCAGCCACGTGCTGCTCGGTGAGACAACCGCGGGGAGGGTATATGTAAAAATAATAATTTTGCACAATAAATAATTATTTTAAATTAATGGTGATCCGTGTCGATAAAATTTAAGTAAGCTCAAAGCGTGTAGTAGCAGAACAAGTCTTAACTTGCATTTTGAACTTTTCACTAGAGAATCAATATTATTAATATTTTATATTACTTATTCAAAGCCAGTCCCATTTATAATATTTACAGGAACAGTACCTGACATCATGTCTGAGTTATTGATGTCGCTCGCTTACTAATTAATATTCGTAATTTGATTGACATAAAAAATTGTAAAGGATAAAAATTTGAGTTACAGTTACTTTTATATACACGGACGACACGGCAATTACCGAATTATATTCGCCGGGCTTTCGTCCAGTCCGTTGTGATGTGACCCTGCCAGCCGAGCGAGGGGTCCCGGGTTCGATTCCCGGTTGGACATTTATATGGACAAATAAACGTCTGCTCTCAGGACATATGTTTGTGATGTTATATTTGGGTATTTCCATGTCGCCTGGAACACAATGAGTCTAGTGCGAGGGTGTGACTGTTTATTTATATATTCATTACTAACTCAGAAAAACTACCTTACGGTTAGAAATAGCTCCCGCATTGTTGTAGGACTGGGTTTGTCTCGTTCTGTGAATTAGAAATAGATTTATACATTTATTACTTTTTTATTTATGGATAGATTGAAATGAAACGAACTTTAAATATTAAGTGACGCTTGCCGCAATACATTAGTGAGAACCATAACAAAATCGGATAAGCCGTTTCTGAGATTAGCACGAGCAAACGCACAGACAAACGGGCAAAAATTCTAACAACTATTGTTCTGTGTTCTACTGCGCTCCTAAAGGCCTCCATTAGTAGTTTTTCTCATTACCATCCATGTACAGAAAGCGATCAGTTGTAATCGTGTGATACGTGTAGCTATAGTATAAGTAAGTGAGCCGGTGTGTCTCTCCCCACGCCGCCAGGTCTGCTGGAGATGTGCTCGGACGCGGACAAGCTGGTCCCGTCGATGACGTACGGGCTGCCGCTGACGCCGCAGGCGGACTCGTGCCGCACGGCGCGCCACGCGCTCACGCTCATCGCCACGGCCAGGTGAGCGGGCGCCACCGCTGGCTTCTGTCACGGGTCGGACGGAGGCAGGTCTGGGGATGCGCTGGGGTCGAAGATGTCGATAGAATGATTCAAGGTTGCCGTACACATGACGAATACATATTACAAGGACTCCTGAAAAAATTGAAGATGTAATTGTCATGGCTGTGCTGAGGAGTATCTTTCGCCGTTTCTTCTTCTCGATGTTGCAGCACCTATTCGTAACGGTAGTAGAAGCAAACAAGTATGTCCTATGCACATATTTACAAAATACATAAAGTAAATAAGGTTCAAAAATTTTATTTGTTTTTGTAATTGCAATAACTTTACCAAAATATCAGAGCGTAATCATTCATGATGTAACCATTAAACCGGTTGTCGTAGAGAAAGGTTTCATGAAAGTAA
>PDGT01000020.1:3597738-3681545 GCA_003671415.1 Megathymus violae | reverse complement strand
GCCGCCACTACAGTGTCCATTGTGAATCTAAACCATCCAGGTCCCACTTAAACATACAAAGTTTCATCAAAATTGGTCCAGCCGTTTAGAAAAAGTTCAGTTACACAAACACGTCCAGAAGATTTTGTATGTACAGATGCATCATAATATTAAAAATATGTTGTACAGATTAATAATACTTTCTGTCATGTAGTAATTCCATCAAATCGATGACTGCAGATGCGTTGATTTGGATAAATATATTGTTATAATGGCAAAATACATTTACATGTCAGTATTTTAACAATAGTGAGAATCTTATTAATGTTAAGATCTACATTGTGTAACTACATTTTGGCAGATCAATATTGAGATAGGCGAGAGAGACACATTTATAAGCTAACACTAAAGCATGTCACTAGCCATCAAACAAAACAAAAGAAAAAAAATGGTGGACAAACAGCGGAGGAAATAGTATTTATGTATAGAGAATTTTATATTATAACTGTGTTAATTTTATTCGTGTCAATAACAAGCAGACTCAGACAGATGTGTGGTCTCCTACACGCTCATAAACATTTGTCGCATATAATTAATTCCAAATCTACCATTTGTCATCTGCAGCTTCCAACAACCCCACCACACCAACTGATACATGTCAGCTGTGAAACAAACTACCCTAGTCGATGTTTTCATAGTGCTATGATAAATCCTTCGACAAAAGGTCGATCCTTCGGTTCAAGGATTCAATAAGCAGATTCATCGCTTCTTTCTTCAAAGTCAACTCATGGTCGCTCCGTTACTGATGTTACCGTTAAATGTTAAATTATTTACGACGGTGGCTCGAGTCGGTGGAAGGGTCAGGTTGGAGCTGAAAGCTCATAGTTCTACTGTTATCGACCTACTCTGCTGTTTGAGCTAAGACGTATAACATATTTATCATATATGACTCATATATTTATCATATATATGACATATTTATCATTACATACCATTAAGGTGACCGTTTGTTGTGGCTTTATATAGAGTATATATAGATAGTATTATATAGAGTAGAGGCATATAGGACTTCACACACATACAAACTTTACGCCTGCCGATTGTTCCGTTAAACAAGTCCTTTCAAACGACGTCATCTTTCGCTAACAATGAGTTGCGCAAATACATATACTGTTCCAATTCGTTCCATATGTAGGGGATACTCACGATTTTGGTTTGGCGTACCGATAGTTTAAGTCGGCTTCACGTGGATCATTGTCCGGCGAGACGGAGCCAAATGTGATTGATACGAAAATATTAAGCACACGTTTAAAATGTATCCACGGTGATGTTAGATTCTCCGTAGTGACAATGTTTGAACGATATTAAATAGGACAAGTTCTGATTGGTGTTAGTTGCAGATGCCCATGAGTTGCAATGCCCTGACAACAGATACATTGAGTTTCCATTGATTTTATTTATATGTAAACAACAATATAAAACTGCATGGTGTGTGTGTGTGTGTGTGACGTTTGAAACAATATATGTAATAATATAAATTTAAAAGTTTATCAATATTGTTTATATGCTTTGCTGTTTTCATTTTATTTTAAATTAATAAGCACGACATAAATTTATTTAAATGTTATGTTTAATTTATATAATAATATTGACAAACATTTTAGTCTGTAAATGAATAAAGTATTCGTGTGTCCGTGTATAATATAGTTAAATGTTATTGTCCAGAGCTTTTATGTAAAATTGCTGATGTAATTAAAATTATAAATAAATTTAATTGTTGAACTTGTTTTTTTTTTTTTAATAAATATACACATGGAGCTTTAGAAAGGTCGGCCGACTCTGTCCCTCATACCTATGTAATTGTAGACAGAGAATAACTATGAGCAAATTGTAACATTTCTTTTCACTCGCATAGAAAAGAAATCAACTTAAACGTGACACTTTTCCAAGTGAAACGGAACGACACCGTTGGTTGTCACAAAACGACATACTAAATGCTAATTTTTCAACAATAGTAATAAGTAATGATTTTCTTTAGAAACAATATTATTTTGCCATTTCTCTTTGTACTACCGAAAATGATCTGGAGGTTCGGCGCACCTTTACAAGGACAAGATAGTCTGTGGATCGCGGTCGATGTTGTGACGCGAACAGGAACACGACGTACACGTCGTACAGGAACACGATCGATGTGCGCATCGCATGGTGGTCGCTACCATCGAGCAGATCATTAGCAAGCCTTCGTTGTACTTCACAATCATCTTCAATTAAAAAGTTATTCTATCTGACATTCTACTATTTCATTAGTTTATTTTGTCACCAAAAAGTTATATTACAATACAAATAAAGGTTATCAGAAATTTTATTATATACTAGCGAATGCCCTCGATTCGCCTTGGGAAAAAATACCTTACGCTTAAAGATAGCATCTGTATTTTTCTGGGTTTTTCTCGTTCGGTGAATTAGAAATACATAAATTAATCCATAACTTTTTTATTTATGGACGGATCACAATGGAACATACTTTAAATTTTAACTGACACTGCAATACATCAGTGAAAACCAGAACGAAATCGATTAAGCCGTTTCTGAGATTAGCGGGAACAAACGCACAGACAGACAAATATTCTAATTACTATTGTCTTGGGTTCTATTGCTTTAATAAAAGCCCGTAATAATGTTTTATCTCGTATATCATTCATGTACAGAAATCGATCAGTTAGCATTTTATTATTAGTATAGATAATAATTTCACAACTTCCCTAGTTTCTTAAAATAATTCAGTGACCACTATGACACGTCGAAACTGACAAGGAGTTTCAAAATGGCACAGCAACTGCATTGAAACATTTACGAAAAACGAAGAATAGAAGGGAAAAGTAGATTTTCATTAAAGCGTAGATAGCGAACTTGATAAGAAACCAATTCGAATGCAGATTAATTTCATATAAGGTTTTTTAATACAATTGTACAAAAATATCTTTAGAAGTAGAAGCCGATGTTTACACGTCATTTTATTCAAAATAAAACAATGTTTACGACATATTTTTTATTATCACACCAAATCTAACATAGATATTTATCACATTGATAGACAGACACAAATAGACAAATACCAGTAACATTTTAAACGTTTGACAAGTGAATTTTCAAAAGATATTATTTTTAAATTTTACTGTCCTGTCATTTAATTACCGTAACATAATCCCACAAAAATATTCAGAAATGCTATGAATATAAATCAATAAACAATGCTCGCGAACCGCTCGAGCGCGAACACAAATAAACATCATCTATCTGTTGACAGTGTTTAAATTGAAAAAATTGGGGAATAACTTAGTGATTATGTAACTGAAGTTAAAATCAGAAAATACACATATATTTAATATGTCACCGACAGTTCGTTTGAGCTTTATTGAACTGAAAATAATGTTATCACAACATAAATATTACTTTTTTCCCAATGCAATATCATTAATACATTAAGAAGATTCTATAAAAATCCATTTCACTGCACTACTTGTCGTGATATTAATCAATTGTGTGGCGACATTGAAAACGAATTGTTGTAATGTTTTGATCTAACGTTCCGAAAATTGTTCACGACTTTCTAATATTCAATATCGCGGGCCCTTATATCTGATATTCGATATTTGGCCAAATTAACAATCACAGGACCCCTTGTATGCAGATGTATGCGAGTCTAATAAATTAAAGACTTTCGTAAAAGCTAAATATCGATATAATTGGTTACAACTTGAATATCTTAAACGTAACACGTAATCTAAATACAACACACACTGAAACTAATACAATCTGTGAGTATAGACGACACAAACTACAGATATTTATATGTATTTCGTCTGTTTGGACGTGAAGAGTTAACCCACATGTTTTGAAACACTGAGCAATTAAGTGGCAAGGGTAAACATAAAAATAACAGTTTAATAATAACTTCCAAATTGTTAGTCGGATACTGATGAGAATGAAGACACAAAGAGACAACAGACTTCTTCCCTCGTCGTCGAATTAAAACATATTGTAATTCTGCTATTCCTATGGCCAATCGCTGTATTACACTTGGCTTTTTCCACCGTTTAGAATATTTTGTAACAACGTAGTTTGACAGTTAACTGTATTCACCACCGTGAAATCGTTGTTTTGGTATTCCACTAACTGGTAGTGGGTATAATAAGCTTGTTTTAAACAAGGTATGGGATAGCCCTCTTCACCACCAAAGCGACGATTCAAAGATGTGGTTTATCAACCCATTGTCCTTAAAGCTAATGAAATGAGAACACTTAGCGTGACCCATGTGGTCAGTACCCAACCGCGAATGTCTATATTCCGCGTATCGTTACGCGCCATTAACAATAATGTTGGAAATACAGTATTATCTGTGCTAGATTATAAGTTTTTTAGTCTATGGTTATCTCACTGTGTCCTGGTATGTTTGAAGTAAATACTCATCGAGTACCGAGGAAAAAATACTTTTATCTCCCAACAAATACATCAATTGAAATACGGTACTACACTTATTACACTAGACACGAATCTATTTAAATCACTATTCCTTTAAGTAAAAATAACAATAAAAATGATAAAATGGATTATAGATTTGAATACTTTTGAGACAATTACGAATAAAAGTATGACTATACAGATCCCATGACAATGACACGAAAATAGTGTTTAATGTAAGTTATAGAAACAAATATATGATTGTATTAAGTTTATTATATTGTGTCATAGTTGCTAATTTTTAACCTGGCTGCTAAGTATTATTCTGTAAAAGATATTTACGTGTATAATACTTAAAATTAGGTCACAATAAGGTGCAGTTTATAGAAAATCGCGTTCTACGTCATGATTTTTACTGTGTCCCTTATTTCACGCAACATAAATGGGTTAATACAAATTACTCTTTTAATTAAAAAAAAAAGTTTTGCTGCCGTGGTGCTTATAACAACTCAACCCATATAGTTTTATGAAAATGTGTCCATTGCACCGCATGTAACTACTATGCTTAAAATTCACATAAACATGTTTGTGTGCTCAGTAACAATCGAAGCAAACTGTTAGAATGAATTTCGGCGTAGAGATAGACCACTCACGATTATAACAATACAACTAAACACAAAACGATACAATACAATATGGGACACAATAAAAAAATAAAATATAACATATACGAAAGAACAGTAGCAAAATAAAAGTTATTGTACGAAAACAAAATTATACTATCTTTAGTATAGAAAGATCTTCCAGATAACCTTCAGGTAGAGGACAAAATGAAACAAATGATATTATCATTAATAAATAAAAGAAACACCATCCAGACAACCTTCAGCAAGAGACAAAAAGGGGGTAAAATATTGCCATTGGTACCGGTAGAATAAAACGTCATCGAAAAGCGTGACGGCTGCCACATATCAAGATTCATTTACCGCGGCGGACATTCACCAACGCGTTATTTGAAGACAAAACCTAAACAGGCGAGCCTTAGTAGTTCAAAAACTCACACCGAACTGTTATATTCTACGGGATCTAAAAAAAACGTCCACGTAAAAACCAAATTTCTAGTCCCAATGGAAGCAGACGAGTACATTTACAAAAGGAAATCTCTCTACGGAAAATAGATGGTAAAATCGTTGTACATAAAACTACCTTAAGTTAGCGACAAAAGGGCAACGAAACAGCAATTAATCTTAAACAATCTTATTATAATCATTCCACTTCACATATATAACACAACATTACCTTCTTTTACCCTACCTTTACTTTGCTCACCCTCGATTCATAGATTTATAAACACACAAACATTTCAGTTATAACAAAAAAAGTTTTAAGTAATCTATCTTTATGTTTTGTGTTAATCAAATCGTAATCACAGAAATAAAATCAGTTAAAGATGCGCAGAAAAGTTTATTTCACCGTTTTTATTCTGCAAAATGCAACACCTTTCTAAAATTCTAAATGTTATCAAACTTTTAAAAGTATATGCGTTATTGTGTTCCATGAAACAAAGATACATGCAGAAATTGATCTATCGCTTACGATAGATATCAAATGACATAAACGACACGGAAATTCAACCAGCAATAAGAAGTAAATACCAAAGGTGGTAACAGTAGATCGCGATTTACTTAAAGCTTTCTAAGCATTTGGTTGTAACGAACTAAATGACTAGTAAACTAAAGCGAACTAAATATTGTACGCTGAACATGAATGTAAAATATCTTCTACAAAAAGATATAATTTTTATATACCTAAATAATAATTTGAATCATGTTGTATACGACATCTAAGATGGAAACTTTATGAAAAATTAGGATGCCAGAATAATAATAATAATCTCAAATTAATGGGCAATAACTTATTATTCAATTGTTGTAAAATCCTCATAAATATTTTTGTGTTTATCCAAATGTTTCATATTGTATACGTCACCAAAGTAAGTGATTATAGTGAATACCTAAGAAGACGCTAAGCTTACCGAGCCCGTTACAAAATTGGCTAAAAACGTAATGTTAATACAAAAGTCTTGCCATAAAATTGAAAGGATTGTTTCAAAATGAAAGATGGATAATGAATGAGAGTCCAATGTATTGTAATGTTTTGTCGTCAAATTGATTATATGAATATTCTACTACTAATTCTATTCTGGTACTATTTATGTCTATAGCTGACGTCATCCACAAACTCATCATCCGAATCGGATTCCACGTCGTTGTGTATATTTTTCATAATGTTGTAAAGATTATCACTCCGTACCTCCTCCTCATCTGATGACGTATTAATTGAGTCAACGTCGTAAACAATCCATTTTCTAATACCTCCATCTTTTGTTAGAGTGAGCCAATTCTTGCTCATGATTTTATTAAATTTGACAAGAATATACTGTCCTTTGTTTGAATGAATAGCATTTATTTTGTCAATCACTCCATACAATTCGATTTCGAAGCCATAATCCGTATCGTTCACTGTCGCAGTAAACGTTATAGTCCTATCTTCTATATTTAAATTATACTTTTCAACACCAATCAACTGAATTTTTATCATGATAGTCGTCTTTGTCTGACTCCAGTTAAGTTTCGGCTTTCTCAACTGAGATTCGTCTAAAGGTACTTTTAGCTTTTCTATCTCTGTCTCGATTGCCGAATGACTAGTTTCCGGGGATGAGAGATCATCAGAGTCTAATTCTTTGGAAGAATCAGGATTTATTTTCACGCGCTCGAATTGACGCGAATAATCTTCTATATTTTTAGACAGAGAATCTATATCGATTTCTTCTAATATTTCAGTCTCGGTGCTTTCTATAGGTGGAAACTGGAGTTTAATGTCTCGGGTTGAGTTTTGAATCAATGGTCTGAATAGTTTTGCCATATCATCTGTCATGTTTATGTTCCATTTCTCTGAATCATCTGAATCGTCATCTGTTGCAATTAACGGAAGAGATCGTTTTGGTTGTGATAATAAAACATTTGGTGCTGTTTTCCCCACACTATCAGAGTTTGTGGAATGTTTGGATAATTTTTCCCAAGAGCCGTCATCATCTTCGTCACAACAATTTGCTTCTTGATCGTTTTTAAATTTAACGCAATCTATAAATGCGACTTCACTGTCGACTTCGTTGGCTAAGTTAAGATCTATCATTTCTTGATTAAGAATAGTATCTTTATTGCCATATGTATCTATTATGACCACACCATATTTGTGTCCTCCTGTATACAGCGCAGATTCTTTTGTGAAGTACTTTATGAACAACCGTTTCAGCAACCCACCTTCAGTCTCAGAACATTTATCAAATAGCCAGTTCGTAGCAAAATCTGTCCACTGATTTCCTAGAGGTTTAATGCCTACCAAGCGGCATTCGATAGATTGGAACGGTAATTGTGTAATAAGCGTATCTGATATCGGCTTACATTTATCTTTGTTGACATACTGCCATTCTCCTTGATCAACGAAAAAGCATCTTACTTTCTCATCTTTAATTTCGTCTACTCTAGCTCTTTCATACATATCATCATCGGGGTGCGCAGCCAATACTATATCACCTTTATTAAGCTCTTCAATATTAGCAGTGTTATCGGTTACGTATTTTTGAATATCATTGAATAAAATTCTGAGACACTCGTCAAACTTAAGAATACGCACAAAGAAACTATCAGGACTATCTATAATTCCAAAGTCTACCGTGGTCATATCCTCCTCTAAATGGGCCCAGGTTAATTTCGGGGATAATTTTACTGATGGGACAATTTCATTTACCTCATTTTGTATAGGTTTTATATCTAAACCAGCACTTTTACTAAGAACTTCTATTTTAGTTATATGATCAAGATTAATTTCAGCATGTTTTTCTAATAGCTCACTTTTTACATTATGCATAATAACGGTTTCGTTCAAGGACTTCAGATCTTGACAAGTTTCTAGCGTAGCTATAAATATGCAATTGGCAACAGTTAGAACAATATTTCCTTTCATATACATACCTGTTTTTAGGTCATTGGTTACTCTCTTAATGTGGTCTCTGGCGAGCTCTGAAAAAACAATGTCTTTATCTTTGGGTTGTATATTAGCTAGTCGTACATGAACAACATACGTGTCTATGCCTTTTAAATCATCTGGTAGGTGATATAGATTGGTGTCTGACGTTACTTCAATAATTTCTTCGTCAAGCAAATTTACTAATAGGTTTTTTGGGTTTCCCCTTACATTTTTATCTATAATTTTGATAACCTGACCTCTGGAAAACAAATTATTTTTTAAAGCGACGGCGCAGATGTCACCGAGTTTTGGAATTCCCAACAAAATCCTGTTTCTTTTATTTGAATAATGTATTCCCATTTTTAACGATATACTGCTGTAAGATGTTGGGTACTTCGTGTACGTACCACCATCGAGATTCGCAATCAACCTGGCAGAATACAAGACTGCACTTTGGTAATGAAGAATTTTAAAAGTAATTATGCCAGATTTAGGCATCCATTCTTTTGGTTTGTCATAATCTTTCAGTATTGTATGCCGACTTCGGCAATTATATAAGTCTGGACAATTTCCTAGACTCATCAAGGTATTGCAAAGAGGTGTCAAGTTTTCGGCTTTCTTAAAGTCCTTTTTGGCTAAGACAGTTGTACAGATATCATCTAGAAAATCGGGTATATCGTTAGTGCAACGTTTAACAAAATTAATTATTTTCGGAAATTGTTCAACATTATTTTCTTCCAACAATATTAATATTTTAATGGTCTGGTTGTCTGTTTTGAATATTGACGGATAACTTTCATTTAACGTTGCAAAACGTCTACAGAATGTCGAATACAAAGATGGCATAGAATATTGAACCAAATAATTAGCGTTTGTGATGTTCATATGGAACAAATTGTGATCGCAACATATTAGAACAGGCGCCATTAAGGGTTCTTTGAATTCATTCCAGAGCTTGCATAAATGATACAAGTCTTGGACTGTCATTTTACTATTGGTAGAAAATATGAAATATTTAGAGTTTTGTATCGCTCTGTTCACATAGTCCACTTCTTCGTCCGAATCACAGACTACGACAGTTCTCTTGGACGGATCTATGTCTTCTAAAAAATGCAATAAATGATACAGTTTATTTTCATTTTTCACATAACTCACAGTCATATTTGCTTTTGCGTACAAAACGCATTCCTGAAATGCGCCTATACACACAACCGCATTAGGCGCTTTCTTAGCAAAGGGTTCCATAAAATCGCACCAAATTCGGGACGCCACGACATATTGCACCAAGAGTTCTTTATTGACACGCAATTTCAGCATTTCTTTGATCTGGTACAAACAGAATTTCAATTCAGATAAATAAACTTCGTATAAGCGCTCAAAATCGTCCATGACAAAGGTGGTAAGACGCTGCAAGTCTAAACCGAACTCTGGCATTTGTAACAAACGTACTAGCGAAGGAGCGGTACATATCAATAAGTCACATCCATTGAGCAATGACGTTGCAATGGCCAACTCGTCGTGCCCATAATAACAAGAAACTACCTTTTCTTTGAGGCCTACCAACATTTTTGCTATTTTCTCTATTACAGATACAGACTGAGATGTGGCACAAACTATGATACAAAATGGACCTACACTGTCGCAATACGAGTCACTTTGATTAAAGTCAGTAAGTAAACGGCAAATTGCCGGTAAATATCCCATCGTTTTTCCACTAAAAGCAGATCCGACCATAAAAACGCTATATCCCCTAAGTATTGCATTCCATGAGATTGACTGAATCATCATGGGACGGTCGACGCGCAAGTTCTTTAGCACTAAGCGTATGTGACTTGTAAAGTGTATATCTCTATAGTTGCATATGGGTACAAAACGTTTGTTCATTTTGCAATGGACCATCATAACTGGAGTAACAAGATTTTCTACAAAAACAGAATTGTTAAGGTCAAAATTTTCAAAAGGATTTGCTTTAATGATTACTTCATCTGTATATAACAATTTCTTCTCATCTTTGTTATCAATTGATGTAGAATTAAGATTATTTGCAAGAGCTAATTTTTCAATTAATTCTGAAATGCTTTCATCAGAATCGACCTCAGAGTTTTGCTTAACGAAATTCTTAGATGGACTAATGTCATCTGCATTAGAAGAGTCTTTATTTGTTGTGTCAGACGTCTGAGAAGCACATCTCTTATTTTTTGCCATTTCCTTGTGTAATTTTAACCTTCTTTCCCAAACAGATGAACTAGATGAAGATGTGTCTCTGTTCTCAAATTTCTGTTTTTTTATCTCATTTTCTTGCGTCCTCACACTTTCGTTAATAAATTTATTTTGGTTGTTACATAAGTTTACATTGTTTTTTTCCACTCTTGAACAGATAACGGCATCTTCATCGGAGTGAAATTCCCGTTTAGAAATCACTTCCGCGCTTTGGGCTTCATTACTTGAAATTTCTTCGCCATACAAATATACAGGAGGGACTCTGGTTAGAGTATTTAAATCGGTACATGGTGGCCCATAAACTGTTTTAATCCTCGCGCTGATCATGTTGTGCTTCTTGCCTCTTTTCTTGAGCTTAGCTGAAACAAGCATAATCATTTAAACATTTAAGTAACATATTCCGAAGACAAGCATATTTCTCAAAATCAAATTAGATATGTTCCACTATATCTTAAGCGTTTTTTGTCAAGTCTACACTAGTCAGTTAATATATATAGGACAAACTATATATAAAGTACTAACTTTTTGTGACTGTTTGGTCAACCATGTCGGGATTTATACTACCCAGATTTTTGGGATCATCAAGTTCCTTAATTTCATCTATAATCTTACTTCTGCACTCCAGCAATGCTGCTATGGCCTCAGAGTTATTCTTAGCTCCATCTTTACACTTCCTAATAGCATTTTGAATCATATCACTGTGTTTTGATCCAGTCAACTTGAATGTACTCATTAATTTCTTAACCATGTATTCACTGACAGGTTTGGAAGCAAATGCTTCACAATCATTAGGTAATTCTGGAACCCTTTTAGAATTCTGAGATTCTTTATCTTTATTTGCAATTTGCTTTGGATATGCAAGTCTCTGTTTAGGTGATGTTGACCTTTTCCTAGCGTTATTATTACTTTGATTTAAAGATTCTTGAGATTCTAATGTTGGATTATATACTTCAACTTTCGCAACTTTTTTAGCTATTTTCCCTTTCGAAGAACGTCGATGATGTTCTTCATTGACGGAATCATTAATCTTATTTTTGTCGTTTTCCTTCAAAGATAGTATTGCAGTGTTTTGTGCTTTTATTGATGGATCTTGATCAAGTTTGGAGTTTGATTTACTATTTATATTAATTTGTTCGGTTTCAAAAACTGGAGAACTAAGAACAATATTATCATCATGCTTATCCAACACATTTTGGTCTTGTGGTGAAGTTGAAGATCCCATTATATCTGCTTCAAGTGACTGATTTTTCTCTCCTGATTTTAGAATATCTCGTTCAGATCCAGAAATAGATGATTGACTTGAGAATGAAGAAGAGTTATTGGTTTGATTCACGGATTTCCCCACTTCTTCTTCTGTTGCCTTATTCTTCTCTTTTGATTCAGTAAGAAGTCTATTCACCAGTTTGTCTTGTTTCGATTCTTTTTTTATAGCAGTCTTGCTCATAACTTTCTTTAATATCTGTGCTTTGTGTGCATCAGTTTTGGAAGATATTTTCTTGGAATAAGGAGTTGCAATTGTTTCCAGGTACATTTTTGTATCTTCAAAAGTTTGTGCATGCTCAATAATATTTAAATCTTTTGAATCTACTTTAATTTTATAAGAATTTAGGAGCTCCAGTTTTTTCTCTACAGGGGTTGATCGCTTTTTCTCCTTTCCTTTCCTCGTAGTGGCTCTCCCAATTGATGGTTCATCAACACCTTTGCATAATTCCAAATCTTTATTCTTGCCATCAAGAATTGCTTTCATGGTTTTATTATGTTTATCAAGGTTTGTTTTTGTGAGTGTCTCCTCTAATTCGTACGAAGTTCTTACCACTGAAGTATGTTTGTTTATAGGTTTCTCCCACTTCTTCTTTGGCACATTCTTGTTCATATAATATTTTTCTATTTGTGTCAGTACCTGTTGGATTTCCACATTGTTTAATTTAGTGTTTATTTTACCATCGCTTAGATAGTTATGAAATAAACAATTGTCATAAGTAGCAAATCCACTTGTCCGTAGCAATTCCGATAAAGATTTTGTTTTACCATTTCTTTTCCTGATGATTAAGTCTCCAAATTTGTGGATGTTGTCATCAAAAATAGATGATCTATTGACAAAAAAAAAGTAAGATTAACTTTTTATACTTTAAATTAACAGTAGATGTTTATTAGGGTATTTAAAGTGGGATAAATATTAATTCCGACTAATATGTAACATAAATATTTACTATCAAATGTGCACATATACCTTATGGATGACTTGTGTTAATTGTAAGTGATTGACTGTCTAAATTTGATAACTGTTAATAATAATAGTTTTTTAATATTCTCATGCTGTAGAGTACATACTGTTAGATGGCAGTTGTAAGCTATACTGGAAACTTTTGGATGGAATGACAATTACTTGACCACTAAAATGTACACTATCCTACACTTTATAAGTATCTCTAGACCTTGTTGATCATGATGAGACATGGGCATGAGCGCTGCATAGGGCTACTACTATGTTGAAGTGATAAAGTTAATTAATGTCAAATGAAATTACTGCAATAATTATTTTACAAATGCAATACAGCAATTTAGCAATTCACCAGAGTAACATAAGAATTACATTACATATCATAGACATATACATTACATATATCAGGGATTCCATACTGGCTGAAATACGAGGGGCGGCTGATAACATTGGGGCCTAAGAAACTTGGCAGTACTCATTATATTATTACTGATAATATTAGTTGCAAAACTAAGTGGTGTATAAATATGCCATAAATTATAACTTTACTCATTAACACGTCAAAAACGACAAAACAACATCACTGTAATTGCTAAAATCACAAATCCACGCAATTTAGACACATGGCACTGTGATAAAATTCTTTGAGATGAAAAGAATACGCCAGAAGAGATATCTGAAGAGATGTCATCAGTTTTTCAGAAAACTGCTCTTTCCTATACAACCTCGCCTGGTTAGATGGATACCTACCGATAATCTAATGAAAACATCCAGTTTGATTTTGAATTGTGGCAGATAGCTGAAGATTTTGATATTGAAAAGATTTTGCATAAACTAAAACAGAAAAAAAATTGTGCATATTGACAAGCAGTAAGGATGCACAACTTATAAGAACTTTTTGGAATCCACCTAGAGTAAATAAGACGAAATTTTTTAATGACAGAGTATGACCCGGAGTCTTAACAAAAGCCAATACAATAGACTAAACATGATAAAGACCATCAAATTAATAAGTCAATATTTGGGGAAGACATTTTTTGAACTACCTGTGTTCGCATACTATAATGAATTGTCAATATTATGCTAATCTATTATCTTAGATATGTGAAGCAATATTTTGAAAGAGACATGTTAAACTGACATGTGGTATTTCTTTAAGTTAGAAAATTTTCCCTTTTCCCTTCCCATTTCAGTTAGAAAATGCACCATATCACACAGGCATAAAAGTAATAATTATTTTTTCTATAAGTAAATGATTAATGATTCTCCATATGAAACATGTATCTCATTTGGAGGGAAATTTATTGAAAAATAAAAAATATCGTCCCCGTAGAGCGAAAAGTTACCAAGTCCCGAAATGGCCAATTTGAAATTTAAATGTTAATTATTTTGCCATTTCATTCTTTAAATATCTATCTGACTGTCAACTTTGTAGCTGCCATAACTTTTGTTTTATGAAATGTTAAAAAATATGTCTATTAATTTGTTTGATTTTACTATTCCCTATTATTAAACCATTTTCGTTTATCATCACTTTTATAATATAAACTCTGTTTTATTCTCGTCAAAACAAGGCTAAATATGTAACAACTGGTAATGGACAGAAAAAGTTATTTCAATTTATATTTTCTAAAACTTAAAACGCTCATATCTCAAAACAGTGTTTTTTGACTTGATGACTTTCGCTCTATAGGGACGATATAAATATAATTATTTCCACAAAATACCTAACACTGTATATTTATCAGCCACCTCTTACATACCACTTTCTTATGCATAAAGTTGAATACAAATATTTTAAGGTTGTAGTAGCCACTTGATACTTTGGACTATACGCCTATTTGTTATATCCATATGTAATAAAGCATGGGTAAAAAATAATATGTTGGAGGGACTACTTAAATGTTTGAAGTATCACGCCACATAAATGTTCCGAGTGGATGGATCCACTCACATTGCAGACCAAATGAGTATAAACAACATTTTAGGAGATGTATAATACTAAATATAGTATTATTCAAGACAAGCAGGGTGGTAGTGTTCATTTGAATAAACACTTAATTTAATTACTGTGACATTGTCATAAAACCATTAAGGATGTGAAGCATAACTTAAATTATTAATAATAGCAGGTTGCTAAATAATGAAAGTCCGGTGGCTAGATCACTGGGGATTGAACCTGGGATCCTTCGCTATGCAGGCAGGGTTATGTGTATCTGGATTAGGGAGTTGTCTTCAGCTGAATTGTGTTAAAGGAATTTCATCAACATGTTTCATCAGTTAAGATGTCATTATACACTTAGACATAACCCAGTAATAAAAATGGTTTTGTTCAACAAAATCTTACAAACACAATGTAAATAATGAACACTATTATAATAAAAATCATTGTAAAAAATAAGGGACACAGTGTTTAATTTTTCCTAAAAATTCCCTTAAAAGTTATTATAAATAACTATTGAACGAATAGAGGATGAGTAAATAGCGTTATGAAGGCATAGATGGTATGTAATTAATTTAAGGCATATTATCGATACATTGGGAATAAAGTGTTTTTACATTTAAATAACTTCGCATCGGGCGCAAATATTAAAATAGCCATATTTATCAAAACGTGACTTACCTTCGATCCAAATGTATGGGGCTAAATAATATCTCATCTTCGTCAGTTAAGAACTTTCGCATGAGAGTAGCACAGGCCGGTAGCCACTCCCTACTCCACTGGATAGTGACCTCTTCATCTTCCAAATCAATGGTTGTCTCCAACGGCAGTAAGCCATAAATGCCGATTTGCTCAAATTTAATGCCATGCTCATCAGCCGATATAATGGCAGAATCCCGTACTTCCACCCAAATTAGATGAGGATTGAGCAGGTAGAGTATCTCAACTTTATAACAATCCGGCGGCATAATGCGCCGAAGATCTAATGCTAATCAGATCAACATAAAATATTTTGAACATTCGCCGTAAAATAAACATTTATTTGCAACTGCCAATTAAAATCCCGGAGCACGGAAAAATGACAGTCAATCGACAAAAAAATTAGACAATCGATGTCTGTCAAGAGTTTTTTTTTCCAACAAAATCAAATGAAGAAAACTAATTGAAGAGATTGAATAAACAAAAAGTTAATGGAATATCGCACACTGTCTTATGCTACAATAAATAATATTATACATTGTTATATAATATAGAAACACAATTTTCACTTCAACTACTACACGAGCATTGCATACTAAGCACAGCGAACGTTTTAACCCGCTAGCTTCCTTCCTAACGTATTATAGAATCTCGAGTATGATTCTATCTATATCAAATGAAATCATAAAATGAGAAGCTGATGGACGATCTATACCTACGGAAGGACGCATGTAGCTTATCGTTATGTAGCTCAATCTGTCTGTTCAAATTTGATTGGTTCAAATTGCAAGATGCACTGAAATCAATAAAATTGTGAGATGCGAAATGTGTTTGAGAGAGACTGAATACAACTAACTAAATACCTAAATACCTAACCATAATATCTAGATGAAAACGTCTGAGAGCTTGCCTATAGAAAACCTATATTTTACTGTTAAGCTAAAAAAATATACTTCGTTAGGCACATACTGTTACATACTATTTATTATTTATATAATCGCACATGTTTCGATTGTAAATGTTCCAATATTTTGAGATCAAACTGAGATAAAGTGAAAGTTTCAATTAGGTTCATCAATTTACTATGAGTAGCTATTAGGTACGCGTAACCATCATTGGACATAAAATAAAGATTTCTCTATTGTACAAATCGAACTTCAAAAATATGACTACTCATCTGAAATTTTTCCTAAATTCGAATGTATTAAATTCTTCTTTGCTTCTTCTCCGAATGCTGCGAAGGATCACAGATATAGTTCTTTCTACTGTGTGCTTAATAGGAATTGTTACTTAAAACTATTACAGTGCTTCTTAAGAAATTTAAATCTAAGCATAACCTTAGATTTAAATTTTTTATCTATATATATATATGTATGTATATATGTATAAACAAAAGAAGTTTGAAGTTATGATTCACAATATGAATAATGAAACTAAATAGAATAATTTACTAATTACTTAATTTACTAAAAGTGTAAGCGATCATAAGGAATAATATGTAAAAAATATAACCAGTACTGAGCTACTAAAACTAACTTTTTGTCTACTTTTTTTTTGGAATAGAGCGTGCTTCAGATTAACCGGGAGCATTAGCTTCAACGGAAAATTATGGAATAAAACATTTTCAGGATCATTTAGGATGACAATTTTCCCCGCTGTTTTTCTTGTTCCCGAAATGTTTACGGGCCTTAGTAAAGTCCTTGGGCCTAATCTTAATGAGCAACTCGGAAACAGTAATTCCTGAGCCTTAAAGCGAAGTTTTACTTTATTATTACTTTACTTTATTAGTATTACTTTATTTCATTAAACCTGATGAGCACTGGAAGTGTTGAAGTTTGGTGACATACCTGAATGTTTTCAATGTTCGTATCGTTCAGCTTCATTTGGCTGCTTATTAATTTGTGAACCGCATAATTCAGCTTCGCGTTCTGTTTTTGAAGTAAATTATGGGTTTAGAGGACTTTTCGGGTCATAAAGGTTTCATGCTTGTCAGGAGTAAATGCAAGCAACTCCAAATGCGCCTCTATCAGTTTCAAAACCAGAAAATTATTTGGTAACAGTGTCCCGATCTTGGAGGAGATGCAGTGGATTCAGTGGCCTTTTTTAATATTGTGCAAGCGAGTGTTGAATATTTTTTCCATATAGAAGACAGAAGTTAGCCTACTTGGTGGTAGGGCTTCGCGTCAGGATTATATTATCAGTATTGTTATTAAGTCATTAATATTATTTGTGGTATTATTATCTGTCCGTGAAGCCTGCCTGGCTAGCTACTACCTCCCTGCTTGAGTCTGCCGCCAAACGAATAATCGTGTTCTGGCTGGGGGCTGGGGGCTGGGGGAGGAGAGCCAGTACCTTCTTTCTAACCTTCTCATTTCCTGGCCGACAACGCATAAGACCTTTGGTCTTGCTGATGACCATGGTGACCACATTCCATCAGGTGGCTCGTCTGCTCGTTTGTCGACTTTTAACATAAAAAAAATACATATTGCATGCTTTTTAAGTCAAGGGTACGATACTAGGCCACATAAGAAAATCAAATGAAACACGAAAGTAAAAAATATTTTTTTGTATATTCAATTTCCTTATATTAGTATATGTAACAGAATATTCATAAAACTTTGGAATTTAACGAATTCCATCCTTTCAGACTAAGGTAACCTCTCCTTCTCGTGATGCACGCTGTTGAACTACGGAGGAGACTATGGAGAATGGTCTCTTCTGGTAGTGGTAGCTGGGCTCTTAATCACGCAATTCAATCATGACGATAATCGCATAAGGTATGTAGGTTTCTTTATGCGCCTGAGTGGTAACCAACTTACTTTAAAAATTAGTGGAGAGAAATTTAATCAGTAGCGCTCATAGAGTCTCAGAACCAGTAAAGAGTGGGACACCAGTTTCTGTTTTGGCTGGCAACGCATCGATGATGACTTCAGTGTTTCGGACGACCACGGAAGCTAGTGACCACTTATCATCATTTGACCTCGTTTCTCGTTTATCATGTGGGCTCCTTTCTCGGCTATTTCAATTTAAAAATAAACGTTATTTTTCCGAACCTTTATTATTATTTAAGTGTGTAAAAGCTATACAAAAAAACGTAATGAAACATTAGTACACAACATGGGACGTTGCCTCTGTAGTAACTATATAGTTCCCTGAAATCCATGATTAACTTATAAAAACTAATTCACGAAAATAAATCATTCTAGATTTGATTGACCGATACATTTTCCTGATGTGATACATCTCGATAGAAATTCAGATTTTGAATTCTCTTAGTGTTGTGCAAAAAAATGATTATTATTCATTCTCAGTTCATTGCAGGTCTTCAAAAGACCTTTGAAAATCCATCTTAACAGGGACTATTATGAATTAATTACGAATATCAACGGGCAGCAATCACCTGTTTTCTTTTGAGAAAATAGTTAATTTTTTCATTCCTACTATTAGGTTACATTCTATTTATATATCATGTTCAAATTTTCACTCGTTGATAAAATACTTTTTATTTATCCACTTCAATAATTTTTTTGTAGTGGGTGACAATTGATGTTAATGCAGTTTTTTCAAATATTAATTAATTACTTAAATTTAATTAATTAATTTTAATAATATGTGAGAAAATAAAATCTCTTATAAAAGATATTTAGTAGGAAATAAATGTATATACATATTTATTATAATTGTAATCTATACATGTAATAAAATTTTAACTAATTGCTTTCTGTACAAGAACGATATTTGAGAAAAAAATATTATTAGGGGTCTTTATTAACGCAGTACAACACAAAGCAATACTTGTTAGAATTTTTGTTTGTGCGTTTGTTCGCGCTAATCTCAGAAACGACTTAACCGATTACGTTCTGATTTTCACTTATGTATTGCAGTGACCGTCACTTAATAATTTAAGTTCGTTTAAAATGAAACAATATAGGGTCTATTTCTTAGCGTAAGGCGTAGTTTTTCTAAAGCGAAGCGAGGGCAGTTTATTTATTGTATAAAAATTACGACTACTAGTTACTGTTATTGTATAAAAATTAACTAAAACTGTCTTTTTTTGACCTTGTTAGGAATTGACTTTAATTATTTTTTATATTAGGTACTTGTTTCAAAATGTACGATTCTCACCTGCGCAGTGCCATTATGAATATCTAAGCTAGTGATTTCCGGAGTAGTTTTTATCGACCATGTCCCCCTACGTGCCCCTATTTATTCTAATTAAATTATAAAATTACCTCTGAATGTAATATTTTTAAATATAAATAACCAATAATCATAAATTGTTTTATTTAAACAATACGTACCTAGTACGTTTGTATATTTTGTGATATATGAAATTGTTAAAGATTTACTCGTATTATAATTGCAAACTAATAATTACCCTGAGCTCCAACCGCATACAATAGACTTTGTTGACAAATTTCCAAAAAAAGAACACTTGTAATTCTTTATGCCCGTCTATTACCATTACATGGCGTATACTAGGCATAAACCTATTATACTAGCGTGAGTATATGATACTAGGTATAACATTTTTTTTTTCTGAATGAATGATAGCAATCACATTTGCATAGTAATAGCTGCCATATGATATATTGAGGTGGAATTAAGATGTATTTTATATTCTTTATGAATTGGTTACCCGTATTGGAATTTCTGAAAAAAGATTTTTTCCGGCAAAGCGTTATTTGTTTTGGTCAATTTTACTTATCTGATTCTCCAATAACAAACTATTTTACTGTGGTCAGATTATATTAGGCTCAACTGTAGTGCTCTATGATGTTTAGCGTCAACGTTAAGTCGCAATTAATCACAAAATGACATTAATGATAATGTCAATTTAATACGACGTTACAATTGTGACAAGTCAACTATGAATTCGTGGCGTACTGACAAGAATCGGCGTTTACGATTCAATAAATAAAACATTTTCTACGTTTCAAGTGTTTAAAGTTAGTGTTACCGAAAAGTACAGTGTGATTTGACAGTAAGTATTCGATGGAGAAAGGTATAACATGTCATTTTCAGTACAAAGTAAATTAAGCGGTGCGACCGAATTTGCAATTTTTTTGATCATTGCAATAACTATCCTATCTGTGTACGTTCTCTTATACAATTAGTTTATCTGATGTCCTGTTTACTGCATGCGTTTGTGGTTGTATTTGTCAGCTTTGGTATAGAAGCTTATATTCTTTAAAAACCCATTAGTGGCTGGCAAATCACGTATTATCTCATCTTTATACTGGACATACCTATAGCGTACACAAGTAACTTTCTCGTGGGTGTATTAGATCGATTTGTTCGATGACCAAATAAAAAAAATTTAAATTTTTGGTATCTCCATAGTTTTTCTGTGGCTCATAGATTTTTTTTACATATTAATTTATCAATGCCAACCTTACACTTCTACTCTTGGGGGCATGTTTCATGTCATGTCATCGTTAAGTTATTTATGCAATACAAAGATACACTTAACTATTAATTAACCGTTTCAATTTTTTAAACTCTTAGAACATTACGCATTAAGCATTATGCTTCCCTATTCTGTAGTCTTCATTGTCATTTGTTATATATGCATTACCAGTCTTTATAACCAACTATAAAAAAAGGAGAAGATTATCAATTTGTTTCTATAAAATTTTTTTTGTTTGTTACTTCAGAACTTTGTCATTTATTAACCAATTTGGAAAATTCCTTCATTGTTTGAACAGGTATACCTCCCATTTGGGACCACTTAAATTTAAAGGAAAATTACCACCCCTCTGGGTGAAAAATAGTATATGACCCTAAGAAATTCATCTTCAAATTGAAATCCATTTTTTGTTAATATATATAATATATATATATATATATATATATATATATATACATATTTGGGAATTCTATTGAATAATATAAATTAATGAAGAGAGAGGGTTGGTTCAGCAGTGGGCTGAAGAAAGCTGATGATGAAGAAAACAAATTTTAGATGTTAAATTACCACTGTGTTACTAGCAAATTATTAAACAATTTTAAATAGTTAAAAGACAAATAATAGTAATAAAATCAATAGAATTTGAGGTTACTATCAATGTAAATGATATTATTAATAATAATATAATTTGTAACATGATAAAATTTATCCTTCATACAATAATCTTTATTATCAATCATTGTTAGGTTTTATCTAGTGTGAAAGATAAAAATCTATGACTTATACCAATTGTTAGTTATTCACCAAGCTATGTTAAAATTTAAATTTCAGTGGGTGCTCTCAAATGACAAAATATCCCAAGAGCTTTATTTACTTATGCTTCTAGCACTTCAGAGACCTGTAAAGATGTTTATTTGTATGAAATTTATCTGTCTGTCTGAAGGCAGTAATTTTCAATTACTGTACTAAATTTAGTGCTGTTTTTACTAATTAATTAAATTCCTACTATTTGTTTACACTCTTCCTATATATATTTATATATCTCGTATAAAGCCTCAGTTGTTAATAAAATATATTTTTATTCATCCACTACAAGCTTAAAAAATGTATTTAATACAGTTTTTTCAAATATTAATTCATTGATTTCATTTTATTAATTAATTTTATATGGGAGAATAAAATTCTCGTATATAAGATATTTAGCAGGATGTCCAATGCTGTGTCAATACTGCTATAAATATGTAATGAAAGATATATCCAATATACCAAACTATTTACATTAAACTCTCTGATACATTTATTATGGAAAATCTCATTTTATCTATATTATAAGCCCCGTAGCCCAGTTGGTAGTGACCCTGCCTGCCGGCCGTGGGGTCCCGGGTTCGATTCCCGGCCTGAGCAGACATTTATGTGACAGATAAATGTTTCTTCTCGGATCATGGGTGTTTGTGATGTGATAATTGTGTATGTCCATGCCACCTGCAACACAGGGAATCCTATTGGGGGGGTGTGAGTGTGTAAACGTTATTTATTATTAATTTTTACTATACACCAATCTTGTCTAAAGAAATATTTTATCTAAACCTTAAAATAATTTTCAGGAAAAATGGGGGTAGCAGTAAGTCGATACTCAGAGCTGTCAAATAATGAGTTACTAGCAAGATTTTGTTCCGCTGAGCCAATTTGTCCTAATGACCCCTTCTGGAACCAAGTCTTGGCTTTCAACATCACTTTGCCAAGCAGTGTGTAAGTATACATACATCAAAAACTAACAAATGAGCTGTTACTACTGAGGCATCCAACACTGTATACACCCAAAAGACATTGGCAGTCAACCACTTCCTAACAGGTTCATTGATACTAAAAGATATGTTTCTAGAATGAGTATGGTACCTACTTCAGCAGGAAAAGAACCTTAGCACCATGCACTAGAACTGCCGGGATCATACTATGTAATTCAAAGCCTAATAATCTTGTACAGGAAAGACCTGGCACCATTGCCTCATCTGTGGGTTAACTATGTCCACCAAGTGGTATGTCTTTGACAATAATTTGGAGAATTTGCAGGTATAATCTGCATATCTTGGAGACATTTTTGGAGACATTACTAAAATTTGACATGAACATCAGATTGGAAAATTAGAAGAGCACATAACATTCTACCACAGGCTCTCCATTATGGAAACCAATTTTGACCTGTAGATTAAAATGAATTCATCTCATTTTGATGATTATTTAATTTGAAATCAGTCGATATATATTATAATTTTACTGTGTATGTATATTGAATTTGTTTTTCATGCTGCCTTATAATTTTCTCGCAAAGAAAATTCACACTACATTTCTATGTTATTTTACAAGCAGGCAAATTATCTTTATCAGTTTAATATGTGTTTGTTTTGTTTTTATTTCTATCCATATTTCCTTTCCCTTTGAAGGTCTTCTGTTAGACACTAGCTAACTAAATGGTGCCTCACTAATCGGGGCCGTGGCTACTGCATTAAATGGATAACCGCTGTCTTTATCAAATCATCTGTCCATAAGTTCGGAAGAACCTTATACAATTTTTAAAGAAATGTAGTCGCTTTTCGACGATGTTTAATAATATAATATATATATTATGTTTAATAATAATTTTATGTTTCGCCAGCGGTTATTGGTCTTTTGAATTGTAATGCTTCATTGCAATACATGGGCCTTCCAAATGCGGTTATTGGCTGATTCTGGTCTTCTGCATTAGGAGTGGTCTCCATTAAAAAAAAAGTCCTAGAAGTTGTCAGGCTTTCGAGCTTATGTGATGTGATGTATGTGAAAAGACCAAACTCCTACTCCTGCACCCTTCACTTCTAATTTTGTCTACGTTATGTGCTGAATCAGTTTTAAAATTCAGTGTAATATTTTGGATTGTTGGAAAGGGTATGAGCTAACCTAACTATTGGAAAGTTCTATCGCTCCTCCAAGTCCTCCGATGTAATTTAACGTTCCGAACGACCGACGCCTTAATATGATGTCCGAATGTCAAGAAATTTTCCCACTAGTGGACACATCCAGCCACTGTGTACCCAAACATGAGCGGCATTATAAAGTAATTACGAACTTCAATTTCAGTAACGAACAGCTTACGTTCGACTCAGCCGTTGAGTCCTTACTGCAGACATTTCTTCAAAACAATCCACAAACGGGCAACTTAGGGTCGCTGGTACAGGTGTTCATCACTAGGGCGACGGAGTTGCTGGCGGCGCCGGATAGTGACAAGTGAGTGTTTAACAAAAATATAACCTTCTACTCCCATGTTAATAGCTCGCGTCGTATGTGATAGTATGCGAACACGATTGTCCATCGATATCTGTTATACTAAGCGGTCTAATATATAACATTTCCATAGGAGTTCAATATAAAACAGACGCTGTTTTTTTTTTCGTGAACTCAGTATTATTTAAATATCAAAGTATAATAAATTGAATTTATATTTTATGAACATAGGAATTTAAAGAAATCCTCAATTTATTACGTGCCCGCTGCATGACCAGGGTCAGTTATCGTGACACAGGAGGCCTAGAGCGGGCCCCACTACGCTGGTCCAATACAATAGTGATAAACTTAAAGATTTTGTTTAGCCCGAAAGCCTTTGATATAAAAATTAACTATATGCTAATAATACTCACGATCACTCACGTATCCTTTGTAACACAAAAACGGTTTAGAATTTCTACGAATCGCGGTTACCCATCCCAATACTGATTGCGCCCACAGTTGCTTAACTAAGTCGATTTACGTACCATTTACGAATGGCAAAAGTCGGTGGGTTAAGAGCGCCTCGAATCTCGTATATCAGCTCTAGTACCTTTGATTTATTTCTCCCCAGTGTAATGCTGGCATGGCAGACTTTCAACGCTGTGTTCGTGATCCGATCGGTGGTTAAGTATTTAGTGGAAATGGTGCCCGACTATGAACTGTGTAGGCATTTGGACGTGCAAGCCAGTCGATCATCTAACGGCCCTGTGGACAAAGAAGACAATGGAGTAAGCATTGTTACATTTTTCAATATAAATATATTATTATCAACATGTACCATAGATTTCTTCATAATTTTATTGTATTCAGGAAATCCAATATCAAAAGTTTCATTAACATGAGACTGTTGGCGTTATTCAACTCCTTAACGTCTTAGTTAGTGGCAGTTTGTTAATGACACTGATTAAGTGACTCGGTGTTAGTAAATGAATAAAAAACACGGTAACAATTATACCATTAGAGATGAACGTTTTGGGTTACTGGGTGTTCTTTTCACTATAGTGTATCAGAGCAGTTTTATGTAAATAGCTGACAAATAAACATATATGACTACTTGATAGTAAGTAACCACCATCTATGGACGACTGTAACCCCAAACAAGTCGCTGACGCTTTGCCTGCTGAAAAAAGCGAAATACCCGCATTTTTTTTTTATTTAAGTGAACCGTGAGGGTGTCAGCTCATGCCGCATAGCTTAATGTGCATACACTTAAATTTTTCATATAGAATACTGAGAAGCACACCACGCCTATGCTCGCAGCTTCCAAGGTTTGCGTCTAAACACCTGTGTCACCGATATACCACCTTGCATGACTCTACATTGAATATGTGTTATCTTAAATATTTTGATAAAAAAAGTGTTTTTTTCCAGACATCGCAAGATCAGTCTCCGCAAGAAACTACCCCGGCAGAAACCAGGTCATCTCCTAAGCTTATCAGTGGAGAGAGTCGAGTGGAAATGCTGATTGATGCGTTGATAGGACTGATCATTGACGTACCCATCACGTGAGTATTTCCTTATACTTGATAGATGACCACGTGGAAGCAATCATATGTTTTTATCCAATAAGCAAATACTGTACATATAATCCATTACTTCACAATTTTGTTGAAATAGCCAGTGGTATTATATCACTTAAATTGTTGGAATATGCTAGTCTCTCCCTCATAAAACTGACAAATCCTCAGTTGTCAAACATTTTTTTTAATTCAGAAACAATTTGACTTCTGTGGTATCACTAATATTTATCTGCCATCTTTCTAAAATGAATTAAAAAAACTGGAACCCGATTTCAGCGCCATCTACCAGCAAGTCCAATAGTCATCTAAATTATCTTGGAGCCTAATGAGACACACCCAAAGAATTTCATCACAATCGATCCTACTGTTTATATACATACGTATATATATATATGTGTGTGTGAACATTATATTTATATTCTTTTTGCCATGAATATATTCGTCTGTAATATAGATAAATAGATAGATAGCACACAATCTAAGACCCGGGATTCCCAAAATATTTTGGGCCCTTTTTCTAAAATTAAGTGATACCTCAGACCCCCATAGCCAAATTACTTTAAAAATCCACCACCATCCACTAACTTACAAAAGCCTAAAAAAACACGTTACAATACTTATACAGTACCTTCAAAGTTTAATATAAGAACTTATGTAAATTAATAGTGGTATAGGACCCTCAACATGTGTTTTCGTTTATGTCGATCCCTGGTAAACCGATTCCGATCCCAAGGGGTCGATCTCGGCCACTTTTGACATCTCTGATCTTTTTATTCTGTAGTACTTTTACTTACAAAAATTGCTTTGACACATAATTTGAACATTCATATAATTAACTCACACACAAACTTTTACATAAAACATAAACTTTACTGTGCTATAAAAAGCCATGAATTTGTACTCTATGGATTTAATTAGTTAATGTTCACTAAAATAACAGAAAATATTAATTTTAATTGTGACATCAGCGATGTATATATATTGTTACAAAAACATTTCACCAATCTATAATTCTCTCGTTACAGAGATAACACATACTACTTACATCTGGAGTGTATAAACACGTTGCTGGTTCTCATGTCTGTGTACATGTTCGCGAGCATGCTCGGCAAGGAACGCCTGATCGAATCGTCGTTAATATACAGGTGAGACACATGTTCAAACTGTCCAGTAGAAGGGCGTACGTGTAACTTTAAGTCCTATACAATAAGTCGAGAATACAAGCTTCGCTGTTCCATTGTCATCTTGCTCGTTGCGGTGTAACATGGACGTGTAGAACTCGTTGAATCCCTGAATCCAAAGTTACATCCCTACATCAGCTTTTGGTGATGAATCCTACTGGCAAATGAATGATGGGAGTGTAAAAAATTATAATTGTGGTCAAATTATGGCATGGATCCTGTTGGTAATTGAGATATCCTGGAACATATTTGACCATGCAGCTCCAGTGCGAATTGATGAAAAGGTTACCAGCCAATCCGTGTGTCACAAGCTCTTATGTCTCAATAAAGCATACGACGTGGTTTAGACCGCTGCCCAATGATAACAGCTAACAGTTTAATGACCAGAGCATGGAAGTTACGAAATCTATGCATTTGGCAGTCATCCATCTAGCTCCTGAATGTGTCACAAGTTACTTCACTCGTCCAATCAGTTATAATCGTCACATGCCGTTCGCCTCTATGCGCTTCGATAAAAACAGTACACAGAGAACACTATGGATGAATTGTAATTTCTCTTTCACTCGCACATGACAGAAGGAATTTTATACGTCATGCTTGCTCACAAACTGATATAAGACGATTGTTTTGAACCATCTGCAATACAGTTTTTATTTTATAAAATAATCAAGTTTGAAATTTTATCACCAGTTGTAGATAGATAGCAGGTTTTAAGAGGAGCGGTTGTAAGATGTCTCTTATTTTAATAAATTCTTTAATTTATGCTTATTAAAAGTAAAGGTTGCAAAGGAACTTACTTACTTGGGTTGTCCATAACATTCCCTAAAGCGTGGACAACGTCCAATCCCCGCAAGACCGAACACTTAAAAGAATAGCTTTGTCGTCTGTTAAGTCCTGCAGATTGAAAAATGTTTCAACATGATGGTCATATCATGGTAATGTCACCCAAGTCGTGACTAACCTTGCTTCTATCTCAAGATTCACACGTAAATTATATATTTTAAATATAGAAAAACAACATCAAAATATCATTTAGCTACTGGGATCTGTCTATAGTCTGAAATCAACCAGTATCAGTTTACACAGTAACCACCGTTTTATTCACAGAACACTATTCCAAGGTCGATACGGAACGCAGGCGGCTCTGCTTGTGAAGACTTTGCTGAACAATATATCCGCCATGTTGCCCGCGCCGCCGCAGTTTGGTGCTAATAACGGAGGAAGTCTTCTTATTAATATCGCATGTAAGTTCTTCAATATAATTATTTGGGTACGTACGCGCGTGTGCGTTGCTGCGTGGGTACGGGTGTGCAACAAAACCCTCAATGAGTCGTATAATTATTGACCACATGTTAATGTTTTTCATGCAATAAGACCGCCTTGTTTTATCTTTTTTTTATCTAATGAACTAGATTACCTCGTGGCATTAAGTAGCCCTCGCATCTTATTTTGAAGTACTGCCGAGTTGGAATTAATAATGCCACAGTACATCCCACTCTTTTATATATAATTATGTCACACTCAAACACTCACTTTCATTTAACCCCTCTCTTTTTCTGTATCATCACACACTCCCACTCACACACATTCAGTCCCTTACTTTCTCGTTGTTAGTGTGTCTGGAATTGTATCCCTTAAGCACACTCACTCAACACTTGCCCACTCGCTCACTCCCACACCCACAAACGCACATTTCCCAACGGATCGGCTAAAGCAAGCAACATACTCTCCCGCAGCGGGCCTGTGGAACATGATAACGTTCGCGGCGTCCGCCCGCCAGACGATCTACAACGACCCGCCGCCCGACAGACACGAGCTGCTGGAGAGACTGCGCCGGCAGCACCCCGTCAGCAACCAGTCGATGTTGCTGTTGCTAGCGCTGACCAACCACTGCGTGCCGAAGGACAACTTGTATCGAGCGGCGTTGTTGCGCTGCGAGGACGCCATGCAGGCGGCCGGTGAGTTGGATTGACCTATACATGCTATGGTGGCAATACTTACCACAATGTCGTGGCGTAAGCGTCGAATTTTCCCCAACCAACTTGGAGTGCGAACTAACATGACGCGTGCTGGTGCATTATCACGGTAACACGCGTCGAAGTAAAACGTTGAAGCTACTTTCCAATCATTTCTATTGGAAAATGATTTACTTAATGAGTTATCTAAGAAGTGAGAAATACAAGGAATAATAAAATCACAATAAGTCATGCTGAAAGCAACAGAAGAAAAAAGGGAACTCACATTCCAATATTGCAAACGAAACATTTTTAGAAATTGTACGGTTGGCTTTTAGAGAGTGGCAGTAGCTATATAGGCAGGTAAAAAATCTTCGAGGGCCGCGAAATCAGCAACGTCCAACATTGCAATGGTGACAGATTCATTGTGTTGGAGGTCACTGGACCATGATGAACAGTATGGGTGACAGCATAGAGCCTTGTGGGATGCATTTACATCGTTTGAATACGAGTATCATCAAGAGAATACGAAGAGAATCAAATGAATACGAGTAAACAACAAGTCAGGGAGATTGAGGAAGAGTAGTTTACAAACAATTTTAACATTTTAAGAGTACTGTAATAGGGTTTATTAATTTTCGGAATTATAGAAAAAAAACCACAATGCATGTATGTCAATAATAAATAGAAGAATCTCTATTTATTACTTGTATTTGTAAAATGAAGTATCGTTAAAAATTTTAAACATACATATTAATACAAACTAAATTTGGTTACAAAATTTAATTATTTATATTTAACTTTCCATTAAGTAATAAGTATATTACGTTATACTAATTAGACTACTCCTGTAGCGCTATGCTTGGAATTACTGTTGCAGGGAGGATGAAAATCTTGTTGTGTGCAAAATGAAAAAAAAAGAAAAGATAATTGTATGTTGTCTGCACAAGATTGGTTCGTATGTACTGCTCAGAATCAGGCGTATAATTCTATGTGACATGGGTTTCACGTCCATTGGTCAAGTGACCACAACCCCAGACGGACTGCATGCCCATTTACTACATGTGTGTAAATAAAAAATTCTAATGTGGTATTCTTGTTTCAGAAGCGTCCTCCACGACGCCTCAAAAGGACTCTAACGGAGCAGTGACCCAAGTTACACCTCCGCGGATAGATATGACAGCTGTAAGTTATTTTTGATAAAGCGATGAAATAAGAAATTCAAATTTTTCAAATTTTTATTTATATCTAAAAATATTAATTCTTAGATACTCCATTCTATTTAAATCATCAACTTAAAATTCTAGTTTATATCCATATGTTGTTTTGATATATGTATATTGGGAATGATATTGTTGTTAACATACTATTATGAGCCTTATTTGAACTTTAATTATGTTTAAATCTGCGTAACGCAATCCAATAAGTTTCCTTAGTTAAATTGTACTGATGGTCAATAACTTCTAATGCATTATTTTATGTATATTCATTTAAACTCATTCTTTCATTCATTTCATTTCATTCTTGTCATGTAATTTTTATGTATGCGTTTCAAAAATTATTTGTTGATGTCTACATATGTGACACGAATAAATTTCGCTTAATCTATCTTAATATTAGTACTGCTAGTAATTATTAGTATGGTTCGAGACGATTGTGGAATACCCATAGTTAATCATTATTATTATTATTTTCCAGCTCCACAAAGCGTTATGTGCGACTGCGGGCTGCGAACATTCAACTTTATTGTTATATCTCATGCTGCATTCGTGCAAGGCTTACAAGAAACATGTCAGCAATTCCCCTCATATTGAAAATTTGGTAAGTTTTTTAACTATTTCTTATTAGTAACCCCCTAGCCGTTGGATTGGACGTAAGATTTGTGAAAATGTATATACTATTGCTCTGTTAGTGGTCCAAATTCGACATGATTGTTAAACAACGTTTTATTTCCACTTTTTTTTTTATTGATAACATTAAAACTCTGCTTTCGTCGTAATCACTAAAGCAACCAAAACAAAAAAAGACATTGACAAAAGTCTGAGAAAATGATAATGATTTTTTTGTCTTTGTCTTTCATTATGTTTGTCTCATGTGTCTTTCACCTCTCATTTCCTCCTTATTTGTTTATAACCCCCATCTCATCCGTCTCTTTCCCTTCTCCTGCATCTGTAACGCTCTCCACCGAGCCGCATCGACCACACTTTAACGGTTGCCCCGTTCCAGATAGTACCGATCCTGCAGGTGCTGTACAACGCGCCGGACAGCAACTCCCACCACATATACATGTCGCTGATAGTGCTACTCATACTGACCGAAGACGACCGCTTGATACGGAACGTGCATTTGATTGTGAGTAACGCCTGCGACGGTCCTCTTATACGTACATGTTCGAACACGAACTACGAATTGTCTCTTGTTTTTGTTCATTGGAAATTCTTGTACGTATTCTAGAATGTATTTATTTGGAAGTTTGGAACAGGTTTCTTTTTTTTTTAAGCTGTATGTAACACGTATTGGGAATTATTTCAATTCGTGTTTCTCGCTGAATATCTTTTAAAATACGCATTGTTTCATCATAAAAAAAATACGTACAGTACGATACCGTTGCTCAACTGATAGTGACCTTGTCTGCAAACGAGTGGTTCAGGGTTCAGATTAAAGCCGGGGCAGATATTTATGTAACAGATAAATCGTTGTTAATTGTTGGGTCGTGGCTGTTTGTGGTATCATATTTGTGTATGTACCCGCATACTACCCGCGCAACATAGATAATTCTAATGCAAGGGTGTGAGTGTGTGATCATTTTTCACATTGTAAATTATCCGTATAATCTCAAATCTCTTGATGCACCCCATAAAAGTTTCTTATTAAATTTTTAAACAGTATCGTTATGGTAGGTAGACTGTAAATCATTCCCCTCAAAATTCAATAATTGTACCAAATTTCAACGCTTCAAGAAAATTGAGTGCACAGACGGACAAAGAACACGCAAGTGATCCTAGTTTCATCGGTTATACGCAGTACAAATTAGATAAGTATTGAGTAACTAACAACACGCACCGTCTTTTTGTCTACGGGATATCGGACAGCCATTCCAGAATTTTGACAATAATTTCGACAAAGGTTAGGTGCTTACGTTTGTAAATTTTAGAATATGCTTTCTAATATAATAGAAGTGATTACTAAAGTTAGTAGTTACCAAAATTCGTTCAGTAGACCCAAATTTCATAAGTTTTAAAATGCGTTACCTAGCAATAACTACGCGCGAAAACTATTATATTAAAAAACGATATATATGATAAAAAAACATATTTGAATAATGAGTTGTAAATCATTATGTAACATATGATTTTATTTTACAATCAAAACAATTCACTGAGGTAAAACCCAATCCACAGTCAAATGTCTTTCAGTATTTATTTAAACTCTAGCCAAATACTATTAAAATGGATTATATGTACTAAATCCTTCACAGATGCTGAAGAACCTGACGTGGTACACAGAGCGCTCGATCTCCTCGGTATCGTTGGGCGGTCTGATGGTTCTGGTGATCCTTCGAGCCCTGCAATACAACATGGCGCGTGTCAGGGACAAATACCTGCACACCAATTGCCTCGCTGCCGTCGCCAACATGAGCTGTGCGTGAGACACTAGTTGGAAGTGTGATAGGGGGAGAGTGGACGTGATAGACATAGCATGAGGTGGCCATAGACTAACTTAACTTTATTTACGCCCATACCTTGGTGCGTAATTTCTTGCCCCTTAGAAAGCGCAAGTTGAGGCATATGTTGATGGTATTCATCGCTGTGATTATATCATTCTTAATATAGTCGCCTTACCTTAATGTGCTTACGCATTTCCGATATGCACTAAACTTATTATTTCAAAACACGCAGCGCGGTAGACATTTATAAGGCCTAAGCCAGTGCGGTGTTGAATGCCTCCAAGTTATCTTTCGAAAACTAAATTGGAACAGGCGAACGAGAAATATACACCTCGATACAAGTCTTCCGCCGCGCGTCAGCCGAATATTCGGCTCCAAGCCCACAGAATATTCGGTACTCGGCGTGTGGCCGAATATACTATTCTTTCTAAATCTAATTCCAATGGTTCATATGTACCCTTCGCGTAATACTGTTAATAAATAAGAGAGAAAAAGAGAGATTGGTGACACGTGTGAAACGGAAGAGACAAATGAAAGAGAACAATAAATAAATAGAGATTTGCTTTAGTAAGTGTTTCGTATTGACAATATAGCTGCAAGAAAAAGTGAAGGAATTTAAGCAGTAGTAAGGATACAGGATTTGACGATTACAAGGGAGTGACGTAAATGGAATAGAGATGAGTAGAAGACTGAAGTAACGTTTGTCGGTGTAAAGTGAAATTGTCGCGCGACTGCAACTGTGTTATTAATTTATTTTATTATGTGTATTAAATATATGTTTCAGGTGAATTCAGAAACCTACACCCGTACGTGGCGCAAAGGCTGGTGTCGTTATTTGAAACTCTATCGAAGAGAAGAGCTCGACTCTGCAACGAAATTGAGGGTAAGTAAAATTTTTTTTTTTATAAATATATATTTTTATGCACACAATATAAATACAAAAAAAATATGTCTGCAAGATTTGTACAGGGACACAGTTCCTAAACAGATATTGACAGTGGTTGATCTGAGTTTGAATCACAAATACAATTAATTAACAGTTTTTAACTGTTATTAATAATTTTAAGCTTAAACGAAATACATGGGAAAGAAGTTCATAAAAATCCCATCAAATAAGGCACAACGTACATAAAATATGCTATGTCAAATTTGATTAGCCCTGATGAAATGAAACACAAAATTGAAATTTGTCAATATTACACTTCAGGGGGAGATATGAATGTAGAACTTCCTCATCACGCTGAGGAGAAAACTGAAGAAATTGTAAGTATTCATTTACAAGTATGTAAACTTTTTTGACATTACTCACCAGAGGGCAGTTGAAGCGAAATCGCATCGCATTGTCGCCATTGTGAAAGTAAGATTTAAACATTGACTATTGAGATTTAAATATTAATTGTGTGACTGTAATTGTAATATTATTTTAAATACAACATTTCTTGGCCGTGACTTTCATATATATAGCCAGAAGTAACTGACAGTGGGAACAAAATTCCTGGGGAGTTTCTCGCCGATTCTTCCGGGACTTTAGGGATTATTAGTATTGGTGATTCTTGAATTGACTTATAACCCTTGCACCAATCTACACTAAAGCAGGATTGTGGAAGACGCTCTAGTCTTAAATTACAAACGGAGACTCACGCTACAGTGTGCCGTTAAGAACCAGCCAACCAGTTCTGACAGTCACAGAATTCGAACCCAGAACCCCTCCAATCGGAACGCAGGATCACCACGAAATGAAATATAGGGTAGGCGATAATTTTCAGCGATAACTTTTCCATTATAAGCCAATTGATGGCAGCTTACAAATCCGTTCAGTGTTCCATCTCTAATGTTCAACAGTAGCAACCCTATTAAGTTGTATAGGTACTAACGTTTACCTAAACCACGTCACAATTACTCGTCTACAGATGGAGCACATAGCGGTCCTAGACGAGGTTCTCCGAATGTTGCTGGAGATCATCAACTCGTGCTTGACACACCAGCTCAGCAACAACCTCAACTTAGTGTATGCGCTACTACACAAGCGGCAGTTGTTCCAACAACACTCGCATCATCACATCGCGCAGAATATTGAAATGGTGGGTACTTTTATTTTTATAATTAGTTGGACTCGAAGGACCAGCGACACTGACCGTAGAATAATAATTTAATTTGTAATAGTGAGCTTTCATTGGAACTACACTACTGAAGTGTACATACTAAGTAACGGGTGAAAAAAAGTATGCTACAAGACCAGGTGGGTCTTTCACCACCTCGGTACGAAGCGCTGATATTTCATCAGATCGACTTCTGATAAAACTGTTATTGACACAGTACCTGTCCAATGCACTTACATCGTGAAGTGCAACAGTCGAAAAGCATAACTTTGCATCCATGAAACTAATATTAGAAGTGGGATAAATATTCAGTTATTGTAATAATAACTTTTGTAATATTTTGTTACTGTAATAGTAACTTCTTTTTTGTGCGGCTCGAAAGACCAAATTTTCAAAATCTGTGAAGCCGTATTCCACGAAACCATAACGTTGGTTCGTGATGGTTGGAACGTTGCACAGGAGACTCGAGAATGAATCTTGCATGCACCTCTAATTTTTAAAATAATTATCATTTGCTTCGGTGATCGAAAACTGACGGATGTCCATAATGTTCGCAACCAGTGCGTGAAGTCTGCCAACTCGCACTTGGCCAACGTGGTGGACTGCGGTCTTCACCGCTCGTTATGAGAGGTGACCCAAACCCGGCTGGTGCCAATTATGGATTGTAGTGTGATAATCCACCACAATAATTAAATGCTTGTCCCTGGATTGTTTGTTTTGCCATTCAGGTCATAGGCTACTTCTCAACGAGGCTACAGAGGGTGCAGGAGGGTGCGGGGGGTGATCTGGGGGTGACTGAAGTACTGGCGTGTATTAAGAAAGGTGCCGAGCAGTGGTCTAGTGATAGGTTAAAGGTAAGTAAATTTTTAAAATAGTCATTTTAAACTAACTAAATTAATTACTTAATTCTTCATTTAAGTCAAAACTTAGGCGATTACTTGCGATTCACTATAAAAATCTTATTCAAATAATCTTATAATTTTTGAAATTAATATGTGTTTATTGTTTTACGTATTGTTGTGTAGATCAATCATAATAATTCTCTAATAGAATAAATGGTATGTGGTCAACCACGTCAGTGACCCTCAAGTTCAAGAAGAATGTGATGAACCCGTATTTTAAGCTTAAGCAATTCTTCTTTCAGAAATTCCCCGATTTGAAGTTCAGGTATGTGGAAGAGGAGAGACCAGAGGAATTCTTCACTCCGTATGTATGGGCGTTGAGTAGCAGCTGCGGCGGAGTCTACTGGGCCAGCGAGTGTGGAGCCAAGCTCGCTGCTCACTTGCTGGCCGATTGAGAGTGTTCTGTGTTGTACGTGCTGGACTCGTTGGAGAGGATGTGCGGTTTAACATGTGCTAGTGAATGCAATACGGTGATTTTAATGTGATAGTGGTTTTGATGAATTTGATCTTGGGCCTTTCAATCAGGGCTCCGCAACAACGGGGTCGTTATCGAACCATTTGTGTGTCTGTGAGTTTCATTTCCGCAGTCACACACATTCCATTTTTATGGTTTTGTGTGATTTGAATTAATTATCACACACACAGGAATACATTGAGAAATGCAACATACCTAAGAGTTTTCAATTTTCATCATAATCTAATTACATTGTTGACCACTGACCATCAAGGTTGACTGTGGCCACTATTCTTCACATGGTGGAGCAATTATTCGTGATAAAGGTGATAAAGAAGTATTTAATGTACGAACCTCTATCCCAGTTTAATTAGAGGGCCAATGGCCTGCCTTACGTAAGATACGGGTTCGATTAACGACCAGGTGCAACATATGTCACAATTAAAACACTCACATCTCAATTGTGTATATCCTGCCGCACCCGACATGGGTGGGAAGTATGTGTTAGCATTTGTTTTATAATTACCTTTGTTTTGTATCGCATTCGACATCAATAGAATAGCATGATAATGCCCTTTCATTTAAGTCCGGAACTTGTATACCTATATACAAGCAATGTAGAAAACTTCGATAGCGTGATTCAAGGATACGGTGGCGCCATCTCTTATCATACAATGGAAATTCACCGCATTCATAGTACAAGTGTTATTCCATATTGCTTATGGCTATTGCGTATGGCAGAACAAAACGGATTTACTTTATATAATGAAATATATGATGTGGAGATCCACAAACCTAGAACTAAATATTTCAATGTCAACTATTCAGATCAATCAGTTGTTTCTGGAAACTACATCACTTCTTCTCTTCTCTGGAGTCGCCTGTATCCACAGACAAGCTGATTTTTCGTCTGCCTTTCATAATTTCAAATATAAAAAAAGAAAATTATTTGAGTTAAATTTATTTTCGAATTGTTCTCATTTTTGATTCGATCATGATTTTTTTAATCGTATTTCTGAATCGATTCCGATTATTTTAAATTAAATTATAACTTTATGATATATGTTACTTAGCAGTTGAGCCGCAGCTCAATTGTGCGCCTTCTATCATCATCTAATTTAGAAGGACCATTTGGAATGCGTTCATATTAAAATATCATCTGCACAGGCACACTCAGCTATCAGCAGTGGAGTATCATTCCAGGTGTCTTCAGTTACGAGAAGGGAACCAAGCCCTAATAAAAACTTCTGCTTTTGGCACATTTTCCAATGATGTTTCAAAACAGAAAGGAAACTAGATAAAACATTCAATGTTAATGTATTGTTAAACCTTACATTTCTCAGTTCTACAGTTCTGAAAAATCTCTTACTTGAATATGACAATAAATAATTCAGTTTATGCATAATTAAGTATCAACACAAAGGCAGAACTGAGCTGTGAAATATTGACGGATGTTCAAAAAGACTTGAATTTTCGTTATGTACATTCATGTCACAATTATATGAAAGTATGTAAAATTATATGTTGATTCATGCATCAATGTTTATATTAATACAGTGTATATATAAGTATTTTGTATCTATAGTGTAATCATTTGTGTTTTTTGGATCATGTTTAGTATAATAAAATAACCAGTGCTATTGAAGTTGGTAGATATCACTGTTGTCCTGAGAAGAAGGTTGATACAGACCTAGTAAGATAAGATGTAATAACCCAAATATTGTAGCAGCAATACAATTGATTCGGGCTGTTCTCCATGTAAATAAAAATATTTTTGCAATAATAACATAAATAGTGACCCAGGTTACTTCAATACCACAAGTATACACCAAGTTGTTAACCTTTATTACTTCTTTAAAACCTTAAGGTACAAATACAAACTACTCGTATAGAATATGGCACACCTGACTAATTTTGCACCACTGTCATAAAACATCAAACATTTACAGATAGCATGTATCTGTTGTTGCTATGGTAACCATTGAGTCAGGTAATTTAAGGGGAATAGAAATATGACAGTGATAGTAATGTATATTTCATTTTTTCTTTTGTAGAAGAAAATTATTAATCAAATCCATTGTTATTTGTTGTACCTATGGTAATCATGTATTTCCTCAATTTCAATTAGAATTATAATTTAATGAATAAGGTAATAATATTAGGTACACGATATTATTATTAATTACATATGTTTATCAAAATTGTATTCGAGTATTTTTGTACGGTGTTGCCAAATCATAGAATTGACTAAGATGTAATGGTAAAAAAAATTGTATGAAATAGTCACATTTCATAGTTGACCAACAATAGTTCTGTCAATCTTAAAGTATAACACTGATATCCGACATGTGGTTTCTTCTTTATTCTAACATATTTAGAACTTTACTGATCTGTATAAGCATCATTATAGCCTTGTCTCGCATACTATAATAGAAAGTGATTATAATCCATATAAAAAGACTCGTACGACACTTTTTGTGGCACAACAACACTGATACGTACATATATAACAGACTTTATGTACCAGAGGTTGCATAACTGCACAGACTAACTGACTGCTTGCAACGCCTCCAACAACAGATGATGTATCTATTCTCTTGTGTGATAAATTATATCACTAAACGTTTCTGACTCACCGGACTTGGTCACAATTAACATATTGATGATTCTATGAGGTTATAAATTATTTTATGACATTGCCAATCCTATGATCTGATCATGACAGTACAGTGTGTATAATACTTGTTAAGAATGTTCAAAAACATGTACCTAATCTCTTTTGTTTACTTTACATTGGGTATTTTCTATTTGCAAACTTTAAATTACGATAGGTAAGAATTGTGTAAATATACATTTTATCAAAACGATTTCCTTCATTCCATTACAAGGCTTTGATTATTGCTGAAGCGATATTGAAATATTTCATCATAGAATTGATTTCTAAGATAGACTGTTCATATAACCAAGGTTTGTGTTAAAATCGTTGTCAGGATAAGTTTATAAAGTAGCTTAAAAATAAAACAATACCTGTCCGGACCGTAGACAAAGACTACTATAGAGGAATATTTTGATTCACTCACACACGAAAGCGAGATACTTAGCGTTATGCTTGTTTATTAGGTAATGAAACATAAACATAATTTTTTTTATCACGAACGCGTGTACGTTTCAAGTTTGTCTAGTTATGTTATTTACTTAAAGTTTTAAAACTAATATTACATTTTCAACAAAACTTGATAATAACGTGGTTACAGATTCGTAGTTCAGATATTTCTCAATTGTTTCAAAATCCTAATGTTCAGTAATAAATAACTTTTTTATTGTCTCACATGTGACGACGCTAAATTAGATCGCTATAATCTTCGCAGTCTAATGCACTATTTAAGTCATTGGGATGTTATATTCTAAAGCAGCAACGTCAAATGCATTTTATATAACAAAACCGGAGGTCAGTTGACACGCGGAACCTGTATATCACTATAAATCGGTTTGGCTATTCTACTAGATGCAGTACTCGGCAAACATTAATACCGTTTTGATCTGTGCACAGTTAGCAGTGTTCAATTTATGGTATCACTATAGCGATGGAAGTCATTCTATATTGTATAGGTATATGCGCGAGGTTCAATTTGTACATTTATACTGACACTTGTACAGGTCAATGTAGCCAATAAGATTGAGGCGAGTACAGTACGTCAACCCCTAAACAAAGATGTGGAAGGTGTCTTTCAATTATATTTAAGCCACGAATCCAAACATTGTTGCCTGCATAATCTGCTATGATCATTTAGACTACTCGATCGATCACAATTTTGTTAAATCAAAAAGGTAACTTGCCTTAGAAATAATGTGGTGCTATTTTGAAATGTACTCTGACACCACAATAATCTGTTTACACATTTACAAATTACTATGAAATTAGATGTGAAAAAATCTAGTATAAATTCATGTGTTCGCACTAAAATTGTTAATTAATAAACTGCCTAAAATTATCATGACAACATAAAAGCAGTTGAAATCATCAATAATAGTCTCCAGTATTTCAGAAATACATTTTACCAGATATATCATATTTTATTTTAATGTATTATAGATTTTAATTCTATGCGTTATAGAGTAATTAAATAAATTATATTTAATTAAAAGTGTTTTACTGAAACCTAATCTATTACATTCTTTCCTTTTCAACACTAGTCACTGAAAACTCAAGGTAACTAACACAAAAAAATAATAGAAAATTAATTGTAAAGCAAAAATTAAAACAACGACAAAATAATAATATACATACATATCGTTTGTATGTTTATTATTATTTATTCTTATATATGAAAATGATGTATATTAAATTAACACCTGCTATGGGGAAGTTAAGCATGTAATTTTCATGTATTTAGCTTGGTAGTTAATTTATGACCTATTACGGTCCTCCGACAAAAAATGTATTGTTGACTAAAATAAAAACGATTAAAATACAAGTTTTGCAATAATTATAGTTGCCTAATTTTCGGTGTAATTGTACTTGATATATGTTACATATTCTGTAAGCGTATTACTGTGCCAAAAGAATAAAGTCCAAGTCTCCTGTTCATAAAAATCTATTGTGTCACCTGAATACTGTCATCTTGTCATATCGTTTAATCGTTGTTCTCTCAATCAAATCAATTGAAACCGACGAATCTCTTTGGTTTGTAATTCTACAGTTTCAGATTGTTAAATTGAATCGTTAATTATGAGTCGTGTTATTAAAACGTGATACATAATTCAGTGTACAATGTAAATGTTAAATTACAATCGTTTTCGATCGATTAATGTGATTTTGCGGTCCAGTGGCAAGTGAGTAATGTTTTTATTTTTCTCATAAAATATATTTTACAATCATGTTTTTATTTACGTTTTTTATTTTGTTTTTCACAAGTTTTCTTTATTAGATGCTTTTGCTGTGTGTCTTTTGAGATTTTTTTTTTAATTACGCACCAGCTTAGAGAACAATAAGTACATATATTGTGTATTGTTTTCCTTATGTACTTATAAAAGTGGCACCGACCTATGAGTGCGTCTAATTTATCATCTCAGCTCTTACACATTCTGTATATAGGTTTACATGTATAAAAATATATATTTCAAATATACCTAAACATCATTTTGACAATATCTACCTACCTTCAGTACTAACATTTATTAATGATTTCATTGAAACTGGTTTTGATTTATACTTATATTTTTATATTTACGTAACTATTTTCGTTGATGTAACGCAAAATATTGCAGCCTTGTTAAAATAATAATTAAATTTTTGTACATATTTCCAAAGTAAATTAATAATAATGGAAGGTGCAAAATAATTAAATTAATTGAATCATACTGTTTCTCCAAGCATTAACTTAGTATGGGTGATTTATAATATTAATTTTTCATCATTATAAGTTTGAATATTGTAATTGTTTATGAAAATTTTGGTAAATAGTATTATTAAAGCAATTCAATAATAAACTTTTATACTTTTAAGTCATAGCCCAGCGCTGGAATTCTTTGTCTTGAGCTAATGAGTTTATGAACCTACACAAATATGATATCAGAGTCATTCTTAACTCTGTAATTATAATAATTTATAGAACCTGGAACACTGCTTGCCAGGAAGAGTCAATAGTAACTGGGTAAAAAGGTCACCAAAATGACTTGTTAAAGTCACCACAAGTATGTGTTTATAAAGCCATCTCTAGGACATTTCATTAATATTCCCAAATTGAAGTAAAGTTGACACTGCTGATTTATATAACTCAATTATTCTTTTAATATTATATGCAGAAGTTATATGTATATATGTAATATACTCAATATTATTAGAGTTATGAAACAGAAATTTTTTATGTCATAATTTTTATATATTTATTTAGGTAATTTGTTTTTATTACTATGTATGACTGTAACAATGTAACAATGGGGCTTAGGTATCCTTTCAAAATGAGGACATTATGTTAATACAGAGTGATATAACTTTCATATCTTTGGGAACATATTGTAGTATAAAATTCATATCATTTCAAAACTAAGAAGTGTGTGCATAATTTAAATCCAATCCTCCTATGTGGGTGACTGACTGAATACAAGCCTATAATAATGTGTTAACAATGATCTTGTTAATTTTTACAGAATAAGAGTAACCTGATCCTGTAAATTTAATATTCACAAAATTACCAATCAAAATTAATTGATGAATACAAAAATAGGATAATCAATTACCTCCCTCTTTGTAAGCAATAATTAAAATTGATATGCACATGATTAAAATTCTGGAGTTGAAATATCTTATTGAAGAAATAAATTTGTGTTGTAAGAGCCCACGGTAGAAATTAAAAATCCTACTATTATGCATGAATGCCATATAAAACTTGGAGGTATAAAGCATCTGTTTGATGATAGTATACCTTATCCATTTGGCTGGGTTTCAAGGATGGAAGAAGCTCCTTACACACTGAATGACTTTGGTTACTTAAGAGTTACGAGTACAATGTTGTATGTGGCTTTTTTACCAGCAACAATATGAAAACATAATAACTCAATGTACTGTGACTATCAAATGTGCAGTCAGCTGTATTGAACAAGTAAAAATTAGAGATAGTTTTTTAAATGCATGTTAAATTCACTTACTGACAGAAATGTATCAATCTATAATAGTTCAATTTAAAGTCTAGAACCCTAATAATAGTCTCAATTTACAATAACCATATGAGCATTTAACCTTACAAGATCTCCAAAACTAGAATCTTTTTCCTGCTTATTTTGCTCTGTTTTGTCACTGTCTTCTGTCAGTTTGCAGATCTCTGGCTGCTGCAAATAATAGTCAGAATAACTCCATTCAAATAGCTTTACAAATACAATTGTCATACATAAACCCCTTATGTGAATTTATAATATACAGATCAGGAGTATGAGGACATATTTATGACAATATTCGGTTCAGTGAGTGTGATATTGCGCAGTTATACAATACGGGAACGCCTTCATAGATCCACTTTTATTTTTTATGTTGCTACCCTACAGATGGGTAAAGAGGCAATCTAATGTTGAGCGGTCACGGCCGTCCATTGACATGTGGAACATTACCGGCCAAGACGTGCAAGAAGAATCAGCATTTTACCTAGTTCTCCGAAATACAACTAAATCACCTTAAAAATTCACGGTTGATTTTAGAATCATGTATCAAGGGAAAGTATTCGCTAAGCAGACAGGTAAACAACTCTGCCACTGCGCGGCTACTGGGTGGTACATAGCCTTGTGACCTCCAAGAAGCCGAACGCTATTGCTTCGCGTATTGTTCAGCAATGTGAACCATGAGTAGGGATATTGATTAATAAAAGACGCCGTTCAGCAAATACGAGTTCTGAATTCGATATACTTATATTTCTTCTAGAATCCTGTTGCGGAGGTGTGCGTGTGAGCGCTCATTAACGTTTATAACAAGATGTGCGTTAGTTATGAGTATTGTTGTAACTGTACAGTTAGCGCGACCTTCAATCTTGAACTCAAATGTAAACATGATTACTGAGTCATTAAACTACACGTTCTGTGACTCAGACTCCTTGCCTCGTTCAGACATACTTCTAAATACTTACTCGGCTTCGATTCATCAGCAGTCCATTCCAAAGATTGTTTATCTTCCTAACTGAGGCGACCTGGAATATTCTCTATAAAGATGTGAGCGATGTGGCGAAGGAAATAGAGGTCTACGATTATCGATGGCTATCTAACGATAGCAGGTAGTTACCGTACCGAAAGGTGCATATAACAGAATTTTTTTTTTCATTTTGACAACCTTGACGTTCAGTAGGTAGTGAACCTGTCTGGGGGTCGATTTCCGGACGGGACAGACATTTGTTTGACATTGTTTGTTTTTGGGTCTTGGGTTTTTGTGACATTGAATTGTTCATGCCATCCGCAATATGGAATTCTAGTGCGGAGGGGGAACGAGTGAATAAAATTCTAACTGATCACTTACTGTACATGTACATGAAGGATGTATGAGAAAAACTATTATTAGGAATTAACGCAGCAATAAACGCAATAAAATCCAATACAGTAGTAGTTCAAATTTTTGTCTGTTTGTCTGTGCGTTGGTGCGCGCTAATCTCAGCAATGGCTTAACTGATTTCGTTATGGTTTCACTAATGTGCTGCAAGAAGCATCACTCGATAATTAAAGTTCGTTTCACTGCAATCCGTCCATAAATGAACAAATAGTAAATTAATTTATGTATTTCTAATTCATAGAATGAGAAAATCCCAGTCTTAAAACAATGCAGATGCAATAGCAATATCTAAGCGTAAGGCGTAATCGTTCTGAAACGAAGCGAGGGCAGTTTGCTAATTTATTAATATAATTCTGTACGTTTAGAATTCCTGTAAGGTATTCTCTAAATTATGATAAAATCGAATACATTTTTTTTGCGCAGTTGATAGGAACAAAGGCCTGTAGGAGGCAGAAGAAGCGTATTTGTTTTACTATTTACTAGCGTTCATGGCAAATGTGATTCATTTCAAGTAACGAATAAGGAAAATATTTTGCCTACACCCTAGATTTCTTTGACGTAGTCAAGAGTCATAGACAATTCTTTATTTAAAAATCGAATTGCACAGCAAAGCCAACCATTTCATAAACAAATGCTTTCGTCAGGTATAAAAAATACTGATAAGGTGTACAAAACTATGCTGTGTTAGGTACGCGAATCTCAATCTTGTGTCTCGTAACTAGGAACGAAATTTAATTCTTGAAATTATTATATGCGGCCCATCTCGAAGTATCCCATTTTTTATTGTGTGTTAAGAGCAGATGGACCACCTGATGGTAAGTGGTTACCGTCGCTCTTAGACTTTCATAACACCAAGGGTCTCACCAATACGTTGTCAAAATTTTAATTTGCCCTCTTAATTGTCCATTTTAACATTTAACTCCTATCCCGCGGGAACAGATCCATTTTTAGGGTTTAAAAGTATCCTAGATTACGACCCATAATATAAACTACTAATATGCCAAGTTTCATCCAAATATGTTCCGTAGTTTTAGTGTAATACGTGTGAATTATATGGTAATTCAAACTGAAAATCATTTGATCATTCAGGTATTTTGTAAATACACTTATGCACATCGTTTTGTTTCCGTTCAAAAAAGGTGCTTTAGCATTAAGGAGAAAGAAACTGCTCAGCACATCTTTTAAAACAACACATGACAATTACAAAATAAGTGTTAATTTGCGCGGAACTGGTTTTGACACTGTTATTTCCAGGAGTCTTTGTTATTAATATGTTCATCTATACCATAATATCCTTTACCTATAAGCTGTGCTTTAACGTGTCGCTTAAAAGTTTCGATAGGTAACTCGCGTAGCAACTTTGGAACCTTATAGTTCAAAGACACTCCAAGCTTCATAAAAGAACATTGAATATTTTGAAGGCGATATGAAAACGTAACCAAACTATGCTTATTTCTTGTTTCACGATTGCGTATATCGCTTTTCTGCTTGTACATATGTATTTTTTTAAATAAATACAGGTACGTTGAACTTAATAAAGTTTTAACGGAATTACTTTGGTATTGTCGAACTGTCAAGCCCTGAGAAACATCAACGTCGGTCGAGTATGACTCTAGAGTATGACTACAGCAAACACTCATTACCTCGTTAGGTTAGCCGCTGGACCCGACCGTGGAATGTGTTTGTTGCAAGTAGGTTAGCTAGTTTTTCCTCGCTAACCGCTGTACCTGTGTGTCTTATAGGCTAATGGGTCAATGTAGGTAACTTGGAGTTAAAAACATCCTACGAGTTGTGGCAACCGGAAATGATCTGCTATGACGATGATATGATCCAATTGCTGGTAAGTAATGTAAAATAAATTGTGGGCCTAGGGTAAAATTGTATGGGCAACTAGGGCCTACATTTTTTTTTCAAGAGTCTATAAAGGAGCTCGGCCATCTAATTGTAAATGGTCACAAGTACCAATTAATGTCTGAAATGCTCAAAATGTACCGTTCGCTCGTTACCGGCCAGGATTCAAATTGGGGATCTGGTTGTTGCGGACTCTTCATTACATCATTCGAAACGCCGTTAATTTCACGTTAAGCTACCTACAAGTTACTTAAGATCTTCTTGGCTCTAACACGTAGACTAGCCGCTAAAACCCGTTCTGCCCTGCAGCAGTGTGGTGGAATATGGATGGACGTTTGAAACAAAAAAATAGAATTAATATTTAATTATTAAGTGACAGGGGAGACTTCATACACATAAATCTTTTAAAAGTTACCAGCCCACTCCAAGTGACAAATATTATTATGATATATGATAGCTTTTGTCCATCCGGGATAATGTAACTTTAAAGTGGTAAAAGAATTTCTCAAATAGGTGCTTTAGATCCGGAGATTACCCAAAATTCATACTCTCTCTTTATAATATTAGTATATATAAATAACCCGCCCTCCCCCTCGTTATGGAAAATTCCGCCGGAATACATACTACTCTAGATTATGACACGTAATATAAGTTCCAAATTTGCCAAAAACCATTTCAATCTGTTGTTTTAGCGTTATGTACAGAGGGACACGAAAATTCCAAGACACGTTTAAGGCCTCCGTATCAATGACAAAGTTTACTTACACTAAAATTAAAAAAAAAATATTTGATGCATAGATTCGGCCGCGTTATTATTGTATTATTAGTATAGACTAGCTGTGCCCGCGACTTCGTCCGCGTGAAATTTAACAAAAAAGTTATTTAGTAGAAATAAAAGTAGCCTACGTTACTCCTTATTACATCAGCTACCTGCCAGTGAAAGTCTCGTCAAAATCGGTCGAGCCGTTTCAGAGATTAGCCGGAACAAACAGACAGACAGACAGACAAAAATTGTAAAATACTTAATTTTGGTATATGTACCGTATATACATTCATATGCATGTAGTAAAAAGCGGTTATTTTAATATTACAAACAGACACTCCAATTTTATTTATTAGTATAAATTGGTGGAAAACACATCGTATAGTTACGGTTTTCACTAATGTATTGCAGTAAGCATCACTTAATACTTAAAGTTCGTTTCATTTCAATCCGTCCATAAATAAAAAAGGAATAAATTAATAAACTTCTAATTCGCAGGACGAAAAACCCAGTTCTAAAATAAGGCAGGTGTTATTTCTAAGCGTAAGGCGTTGTTTTTCTGAAGGGAAGATATTATTTATTATAGATATGTGTGATATGGTCAAGTACAGTTCAGTGGGTTTATTAACCTTTCTTCGAGATAATATTGTCAGGACATATTAATATACCATTAACCTCAATTCTCTGCATTCTCCATAAGGTTCTCAAAGGTATGGCAAGGTCTCACCACATAATCTTGTCAATATATATATAATTTCCACTATCTTTATCCATACTTTTACTGTAATAGTTCAGATATTGCTGAATTGTGTGATAAAGAATGGATCCTGTGGCATGAATGTAGGACGAATGCTTCCCGTAGTGAACAAGGTTATTTAAATTACTTTTGATGCGGAAAATGTGGAACGGTAAGAAGCGCAAGACAAAAACAACCACCCGCGCGATCGGCTTTTGGATCACTAGTTTTTTTTTTATATATTTAATTAATGTGGCGTCACCGATTCTGTGCAGCCAGCATTACTTCTCTCGCGCATTGCCCCACGTATTTATTAAAATAATAAAAATAAAAAATAAAGAATACATTACAATTAAAACAAAATTATAGAAATATTATTACATTTAAAATAAAATAATATTTCACGTCGCCTACACTTCCTAAATCGGAAATCTTACAATGTAAATGAAGGAAATAAATATTTTTTTACAATAATCCCCCTCAAACGGCCAAACGGGTTATTTGATGTTTGCCATCAGCGGATTCTGCGTGACGCAAGTGGTGCACTGGATTATTTAGTGGTTCTCTAATATTGTATTCGGAACATGATAAAACAAGTCACTATTGACTCTGAAGCAGTAGCTAGATACAGGTAACTTGAACAGTGCACAAGAATACATGTGATTTAGCTAGAAGTTATGGATACCTCGATCAGAAGATAGTTGGTGCAAATAAATCCTCTGCTGATCCTAGTGGATGGCTTGGAGTAATAACAGCATTCGTAGAGCAGATAGGGCTTCCTAAAAGGTGTTATTTTAAGTTATTTTAAGGAAAAAATATATTTACAGAAGAATTTGTGTTCCTAAAAGTATATTTAAAACTATTATCACGATAATCACAAGAAATCCACTGACATTTCGTCTTCATGACGCCATTACAACAGTTTAATTACTTATCCGTTGACCCCTTTCAGATACCTTATGAATTCCAGCATGAAGGCTGGTTCAAATTTGGTGGCATAGGCTCACTCGCATTGAATCCTAATAGGTGTAGCTGCAGCAAGCTGTCTCACCGTCGAAGATAAACGATGTGTAGCAGTCTTTCTCAAAGTGAGTTATAATGCTTCTTAAAGACCGTTAGCGGCATTATGAGGCCTACAAAAAAATTGGGATGTACAGAGGTGGTATATTGCGGCGGGGGCTGATCAACAATATGAATAGTGAATTTTCTTGATATTTTGACACAAATTTAAAGGCCATAGTTAAATGTTTAATGCAACATAATTAATTAACACTGATAGCTTAGTGGTTTGAACATCGGTCTACCGCACGGGTGACCAGAATATAAATGAATAATTTTTCAAATTAAGTGCGTATGAGAAAGTAACTATCGGATTTCTCTGAGGATTTGATGAATATGTTGGGACGTCTAAAGAGTTAAGAGATTATCATCTTATATGGAAAATTACATTTGCAAAATTCTCTATTATGATCACATATTCGTTCCCTATGAGACAGTGACGTAAGCTTCACTAGCGCTACCTTTTATATCCAGACGGTTTCCCGCCATGAGTTTTGACAGCAACAATGAGCAGTGACTCGTGAAACGGCGCGCGGTTGGTTCGTTCAAATACCGAATGTTGAAGTTTTTAGTGGTTTTTGTTTTGTTTCTGGCCAGTGCATGAACGTTGTGAGATTTTAATTATCTGTGATCTGTAAGGACAGGTACTTAACGAAACTTTGAGTTTGAAACGAGTTAAACGAACAAGTTTCGTTATGTACCAATATTGTTAAGAGGTATTGTAGTTCGGGTGTAATAATTTGAAAATGATTTGTGAACGTTATTTATAGGTTTCCGCACACGATGACAAGACGGAATTCTGGCGTTACTATGACTCCTTGTTCAGTGACACTTATTCTTTGAATAGGAATTTAGAACAATTACAGAGTTATGTGACCAAAGTTAACTTAGTTTTGGGGATAAATTAGAAAGTAAAATAAACTTGTCAAGCCCAGCATGACGTATCAAATGTAAGAAACGTTAATAAAGAACGCAATATTTTTGAAGATTGAAAAAACCTCGTTTATCCGAAAAATAGTTGTGGATACATTTACAGTAGTCTGATTCCACGCAAAATCGATTCGGACCTGATTGGTTTTTAATTACATTGATGTATCTTTCATCGATTCAATCTAGATAACTGTTATAAAAACAAAAAACTATCGTTGGGTATTAAACATCTGTACAAATTTGAGTTCCTACTGTTGGTCGAAACACGGAAATTTCCAGAAATAGTTTAGTAATTTAAACGCCGGACACCCGCACAGAGGTTCAGGGTTCGAACCGTGTACACATCTTATATTTTTAATTGTTTTTTTATTTGCAAACCATTGTGAAGAAACGGCTCAACTTGGCTGGGTCCATTTTCCAATCGCTGTAGAAATTTAACACGTATTGTATTTCAGAAAATCCATATTTCATGTAAACTGTGTTTGAAAACATGTTTTATTTTTCAATTTAGTTTTTTACATTTTTCCGCTCGGTAATTCCGTTTGATAAGTTTACTGTGGGGGATGATGTTTTGATCTAATATTTGTGTCTCTCATAACGAACCTTTTCTTGGGACATTTCACTTGATGCAGTTAAAACTTTATTTTCAAATTATGGTTACTTTACATTTGGTGTAATTCCGATATTGTTTCACTAAGTTTAATGCGTACTAAATTTAATTTTTTCCGTCGATGTGATTCGAAGATAATCGCTTCTTATTCTACAGGTTCGAGTGCCTTCTCCACGCCGTTGGCTGAGTGCAAACCTTTTGTCTTGATTGTCAATACAACATTGAATGCTATTTAGAACTTAATTCTCGTTCTTACATTGACGTAAGTTCACTGTATATGTCCATGTTTGCCACAGTAATTACTAATATTATTCCTGTATGTACTTGAATCTTATGACGAATAAAATTTATTTTCCTTTCCTTGTAATCGATGGATAGACAGATACGACTGTGATTTTATAAATTATCCGATTTTTTTTAATTGCGTGCGAGAGCCCTATGCCCTAAAATATACTCTTATATTGATTATAGTGTATTGACACACACACAAAAGACATCAACAACACCCATGATCTGAAAATAAATATTTATCTGTCACACAAATGTCTGCCCCGGCCGGGAATCGATACAACTGTGCAACGAGTTCAAATCGTACCGGGGACAAAGGCTTTGCTTTATTTTTTCAATTTATATCTTTCATCGTTTAATACAAATCGCTCTATCCCCGACGGCTTGAATATATCGTATGTGAACAAAATTTGATCTGCGAATGAAATATTCTACATCTCTAATATTCTATAATAATTATAATAATACATCTATTGAGTTGAACGAAATACCGTCGTATCATCGATTTTCTAACTTAAAATAAAAAGTTTATTGTGAAATAAAATCACGTGTTCCAATTCAAATACACTGTGGTCTACATAATTACGTACGTACAGACAGAATAAAATGAATTTAATGTAAGTTTTTTGTCATAGTCAAATGCAGTTAAGCAGACGTGGGGTAGCTATTATTGTTTTTAACGCTTTTTGGGCGCAGTATTTCCGGCTTCCTTCTCAATCGGCAATGCGTAGGTGACGTCAATGTTATCATAAAGTTCGTTTTCCTGTATGATTATTAAAAAAAATACTATATTGAATTGCCCGTGACAATACGCGAATGAGGCAGTATAACCTTTGCCCGAGAACGACCGTCTGTCACGTAAATGCCTCAGCCGACAATCGAATCCGGAACAAGACTACAATCGTCGCGAAGACGGATCTAATGAATTGATGTATGCAAATACTCTTAACTAACGATAGCAATTCGCAACGCTAGATGCATTCAGTGTGCACCAGACATATATATTTAAACAGAAATCATTTCATAGACATCACGTCGCGAAAAAGAACATTGAGAACGGTCGGTCGTCGAACCCGATTTGGCAAGAGTCCAAGCAAAAAGTGCACTCGGATCTATGATTGGATTGGTACAGATTATATACGGGTTGATGCCGTCGCAGACGTAATATACAAGCGCACAGATTAATTAAACATTCAGGGTGAGAGCGTAGAGAGGATAGTTTTTTATTGTCTTCTTATTGCAACTAGTAAAAAGTTCTTTGATTTGGATTAATCATTAGTTGGGATTGGTTTATATATTATTGGTTAGATATTATTCTAAAATTTATGGATCCGAGATGTAGTCATTTACTGTGTGCGGCTTTCACATAGAGTTATATAGATAAGTTAAGTATTGATACAAGAAAAGATTAGTAACGATAAAATTCGAAAGCTAATAAACATACTGACAAACCTCGCAGAATTAGCCGAACGAAGTGGTATTTTACCACGTCGTTCGAAAAACTGATATCCTAGAACGGAGTCTGCGTCTTGGGAAGTGCTTGTGTCGCTATCAGTTGGGACTGATGACCTCGAAAACGATGACGCCGTCGGAGCCAGTTGCAGTTCCCAGTTGGGTCGGTAGAAATGGCGCAAATTAGGAAAGGCCAACAGTGGAATTCCAAAGTTTGTTAGAAACGGACAAAAAGACAGAAGAGTTAAGTTTTATAAATACTATATTAATAATTGGAAATTAAAATCAGCACACGTTGTCTTGTCCGGGTATATCTACCTTTGTATATACAGATTAGCGGCTCGCCCTGCCTTCGTACGGTTTGAACAATCTAATTATAGATCGTAAGATTAGGATCTATATTAAGTCAAATTGAGATATTGTTGGCGAATATCTTCTTCATAATTAATCATCATGTGTGTGTGTGTGCGTGTGAACACTCACAAAAACTTTGATCATAATTAGTCAAGTCGTTTAGTTGTTCGGTGACATACGAGTCCATACTCACAGAAGAATGTGATGTCATTAAATTTTAAAGAATTATTTTTTACGATATACTAAAATCCGACATGGCGGTGCTGAACTTTCAACCTATCAGTATAAGCTTATGCGTATATAACTAATTTTTCAACTCGAACGGGGTCGGAGGTGGCCGCTAGTTTTCAACAAATTCAGTGTTAGCAAGCCGGTCGCTGTCGCTTGCAGCGATTTCGTCCAGCCAACCTTTGGGTAGCAAAGGACAGACATAATGATGTGGACATTTGAATCGTTTCCGCCGTCTGGTCTGGCGTGTCGAATAACAACATTCGTAAGCAAAGTGAAATATCCTTGAGACATTGTCAATATTGTGTGTAATAGCAAGCATATTTTGTACAAATATTAATACACGTGAAAGGAGAAGGTTGTTTTTATTTTAAAGTGTGTTTCTACATCTTACACATCTTTCACGCTTATTGTGCTTAACGAACAGGTAATATAAACTTAATATAATTTAGACTCAGTGGCGTTAAATGACCGCTGAAATTGTTGGACATCTATAAGTACCTTAAATGGCTTCGTTTGGAAGTTTACTGGTTTCGTCTGTTCTGACTAAAACAACCTCCCCGGTGGTGTACCCTGCCACACAACGGGAGATCGGGTGTCGTTGGGCTCTGTGCCGCCCAGTTTAATTAATTAATGGTGGTAATATTCTTGCTACCGCCCTATTGAGCTGCCAAGCTCTATCTAAAAACGACTGTGAAATGTTTTGTCTTTCTGTCAATGTTGGAGAGAGAGGGAATGGCGGGGGGGAGATTGGCGAGTTAACAAGTTGATGCAACGCGTCTGCACATATCACATATACATACGTGGCCGGTTATCAGCATTCAAATTGGTTTCAAACAATACATTACAATTGTGGCATCGCCTTGTACGCTCTTTGTGTTGGGGTTGAATAATGAAAATCATTTTTCCGAACTCCGAAAGCAGCAGCCTCACCCCGTTACGTGATAGGGAGCGCCGATCGTTCGTGGCTTGTGAAATCAGTACAACATTGAAAACTAACGAATGTTAGCCAACTTTTAAAAATAATGATGTTAATAAACACATCGATCAGCTGTCTATTGTTATCTGTGATATCTGACTTTTTTCGATCGTTGTGGTTGACTTGGTAATTGTGAGGTCACATTCGACGCTACCATAGGTTTCGTGTTGAAAGAAACTTGTATTGATGTGAAAAATTTTATGCAAATATTTGATAATATTTATTAGCAACTAGTTCGCAAGATACGAAACTGCTGCAGAGCAAAATTATACATAGAGATAATGTACTAGAGGGTAATAGGGTTTAATAAAATATGTATGAAGGGTAAAAGTAGATCAGTCGAGACTGCCGCCCGATCAAGATATTCCATATTAGTATAGTGTAAATTTCACCTCTGACGTGACCTAAATTGGGTCAGGCGATCGCGTCTTTTTCCAATTTATGTAGGTAGCCCGACATAGCAGACAGTGTACCTTCTAAAATTTCTGAATTAGGAACGTTGGAAAGCCAGGTAACAAGCGGGACCACCGTTTTGGTGTTGGCCGACAACGCATCGGTGATGCACCTCGTATAACGAATGACTAATAGTATAGGTGTGTGTTTATCGTCACCAAATATTAATTCATTCGTTAATAAATTTAATTAATTAATTTAAATTTTATATGAGAGAAAAAATTTCTTTCACGTAAGATATGACGGAGAAGTAACCTCCATAGTGTTTTTAAAACGTATGACGTCAGCATTGCTGAAGTCACAATTGTTGAATTGTCAGTGATGACTGATGTTTGGATTTCGAAAGGAATTTTCAAGAGTACTTCGTAGATTCCTCGGGCAGTGTAACGACACCCCAACAGGTCAGGTCCGTACGCACGAATGATCGAGCGTCGCCAATGTAGCCGTATTTATAGGGACTGTTGCACGAACACGTGTTTTTAAGTTGGTGGGTAGTATTGAATTTACAATACACCTACTGTTTTAACATTAACAAACATACATTTTAGAGTAATCAGATTATTCAATCCAATTATTCCACTTTTTATAGTAGGTGAATCGCTGCATTTGCACCGATAAATATTTAGCAGGATATATGTAAATGTGTATATATATTTATATTAATTGTAATTATTTAATAACACTAAGCAAAATAAAAAAAAAAGTCTGTTGAGTTGGAGTGGAGTTTATGAATTTTAAAGTTTAGGAGTTAGGTAATAAGAAGTAATATATAGACATCATAGAGCATCATACATCAGACATTGAAGGTCCTCTGCTAGACATGAGCCGCTCCTGATTGACGTCTCTCCTACTGCATATAGCTGTCTCCTTCACTTCAGTTCTAGGTACGAAGTGTTATTTGCTTATTTTATTAAGCCGTGGGTGTCATTCGAGAAACTTGCTTCCCCAACGGATGTTGGTACTGTGGAACCAACCAAGTGGTTCTTCGAACGTGTAGTCACTTTAGCCGGCTGATACTGCGAGCTACGTTTGTAGCCTCCGGTTGATTTAAACTTCGTCAAATATCATTTTCAAGAAAACAATGGACGTTTTGAAGCATACATGTATATGAGGCAGATGGTTAAGTCCAAATCTCATCATAGCTAACATGTATTTTGATACTTTTTAATGTAAATATAATATATATATAACAAACAGACGAGCCTACTGATGGTAAGTGATCAATATTAAATCTTCGTGTAAATTGAGGTTTTATATTATGTCTCATTGTTATTTTTAAATTAGTTTTACAAGTTTCTCGTGTTTTGCCGAAATGGTATTTTTTGATATGACATACTTTTTTTAGAAATTGTTACATCATTATAATATTTGTGTTTTTTGTAACTCGAATAACTTAACCGAGAAAAGGGATTTAGGTACAGTTGTAATTTAAGTACGAGAAGCTTTTATAATACTAGAGAAAGCATTAATCCACCTTCGCACATGTACATACATACATCAGTAACACTAAAGCTATCACTGATGCGTTGTCGACCAAGAAATAAGAAGAAAGAAAGTATCTTGTAAGGCTTAAAGTTTATGAATAAATACAAGCAATTACTTATTGAAGTACAGTAATAATAATCGATATTTTATTCACCACATACACGTACATATCTACAGCTTTCCTTGGCCGCGGTGTGTAGTGCGCGATCTGTATAGCGACTCATCAGAACTATAATTAAACTCTGTTTGGAGCCGTAGACCAAATGGCGATTAGAAATGGCTAGGGGACGTCATTCTTGTGTGTATAATTTGCGCACACATCCGGAATTTAAGACATCGTTTGGTTCGCAAGTAGGTGTAACTTTTTTCAATGGTAACACTTGAGATATAGAGCGTTTCACGTTACCCGGTAACTTGGCTAATTTAAAAAGTAAAGGTGACTGACTGGCTTGTTTTGTAATGTTCGAGGGCGAAACCTGAGACATTTCTAGTCTTTCTGCTGATCTATAGATCAAAAGCTTATATTTTCACCAAAATACACGCGGCAGTAGCAGTATAAAGAGGTGCTGATGCAGGACTCTGCTCGCGTGCTCGGGATTACAACGGTGATTTGTGATTGTGTTGTGTTGTGTTGTGTGTGTGTGTTGAATTTATGTGTAGCGAAAGAGGATGCGTTTGTTATTGTGTAGATTAATATAAGCGTTAATAGTGATGGGGATTCACGTGTGTTTTTTAAAAGGTCCCCAAATTCAGTAGGTGTTAGATTGGACGTACACGTGTATAAAGACCTTTCTTGTTTCAACAGTGGTTCAAAAGACAACGCGAGACGCGATCCTATGTAGTAAAATCCGGCAATCATCCAATGCAATCTTGGCGTGGGCTCTATTTAGCAATCTTGTGTTTCAGGTAGAAGACTTTAAGAGCCAGGGATACTTATAAATTTAGCGTCCTGTTTCTCTCCGTAAATTTAACAGTTTATTGTGTCCATTTAAAAGTATGCGGACTGCATGATCGGTTGCTATTTCCATGACAGTCAAGAAAACATACACAAGAATGAATCATCAATTATGCAATGTTTTTACCAAATTCAGAGAATTGTAGGAATAAATTAATTTTTGTTAATTTTTCAATCTTTATTCATCCAACTGGTGTTAATTAAATGGTACTGGAATTATAGAGCAGTCCAATATATACCATTGACTGTGGAATACAGTAAATAGTAATTCTAGGAATATAACAAAAACTGTTTTCAAATTGGAAGAGAAAACATCGCTATCGAACACATCATTATTATTATTATCATCATCACGTAGATGTGTTGTAATGTCAATTATGACGTTTCTCTTTGGCACGTATTTACAGAAAATTATTGTTACTCTCACCGTAGATAACAAACTTCCTCATTTTTGTCTATGTCACAGGTGATGGCGGCGCGCCAATTTTAATCGTATTGCATCACAATGATGCGATGGCGCTCTTTGAAGATTTTACGATCCGTGTGGGATTGTTATTTGTTTTTTGCGTTTTAGCTTAGTGAAAAAGGTTGTTAAATTTTTATGATACTAAGTTTTGAAATTACAATTATAAAATTAAGAAAATCTGCTTACATATAATTAGAATACGGAATATTAAAACCTTTGACAGGTTTTACAGGATTCAATTGATATCGAGTCAAAGCAGTCACAATCTGTTACTGAACTGTGGTAAAAATATACTGTATAATTCTCAGAGGCCATTAACAAAGGTTTATCAGCGTTACAGTTAAAAATATAATTCTCATTGCAAAACATTTGGAGACAATCTTTTGGATCACATTCGTGATTCGTTTGCTGCTATCTTTTATACTGAACACCCATATACTGCAAGCCCGGGGAGACGGCAGCTTGCTTGTGGTTCCATGACAGGGCATAGGGTTTCCCGTCCACAAAGTAGGAAAAGCCGAAACACCACTATGCGAAAAAAGTCTTCGATGCGTTTCTAAGAGCACGTCTCATGGCTTCCACGGTCGCTTAGTGACTGCCCCTTAAACCTTACGCAATTCAGATTCAACCCCAAAGCAATCATGTAGCTTTTGACGATTTCCCTCGGACAACTATGTGTCTTTATGAGAATTTCATCCCTATATAAAAAAATACTGAAAATACAAAACTAAAAAATATTTTTTATTGATCGAGAATATTTTTAATATATACTTGAAAGAATTAAAATAAAACGTCAAAACGAAAGTCGTACTTTCCTTCAAAGGTAGAGACTCAACAGATTAAAAATAAAACCAACACTCACGCGCTGCATTTCTCGCAATGCAGCCAATGGTTCTTTTTTTTTCAGATTCTAATTTTGAACGTGGCCACGCGCCAGTCGCTCCGCGTGCTCCCCTCACGGCGCATTCAAATTCCGAATATCATTTTCTATTTTATCTGTACTCTATTTTTTAAAATACTCTGTATTTTTAATGTCTCAAATTTTCGTCTTAGGTATACCCAATGCGTCGGTGAAGTGTATGCTGATGGTTAGTGCAAATTTTGAGCCCGTTTTAGTGATTATCTATAGTGTTGCCCTGTTCCATAATGAATAAATAAAAATTCTCCCTGCTCTAAACTAAAATGTTACTATATATAATTTAGGAATACGTAAAATACCACGAAGGTTTTAGTGAATTCTAAGATACCTCATAAAACTCATCGTAAACATGTATGTATCAAAGTTAAACCGGTGAATGTATGTTATTATGTGATTAGGCATATTTAAAATATTTATTTCGTTTCTTAATAGAGCCCATACACGGAGTCCTGTACCGGCCAGAAACAGTATTAAAAAGTTTATTTTAAATAACGAACAAAGTGTCACATTAACTGACGGTGATTCATAGACAATAATATAGTTTTAAAGTGCAGTGTGACAAGTGTTATATGATTCGTGTAGTGGCTAAAAATGGGGAAGAAGAAGAAGCAAGAAAAACAAGGAACAAATAGATTCTTTCGTTGGATTAGAAGGTAAAAATAACCGGTCAAGTTTTGTGAGTCGTTTTAACTAAATGACTGTTTGGTTTGGATGTATAAATAACTGTTTGAGCATGCGTGTGACGACTAAAAGAATTTTTGTTTTGTAACTAATTTGATAAATATCCCAAAAACCGTAACGAAATAACTACGTCCATCGAATATATAAAATTCTCGTATTTTAGTTACCATACTCCTCCGAAACGGCTTGACCGATTTTGATGAAATTTTATATGTATATTCAGTAGGTCTGAGAATAGGTTATCTGTTTTTTATACCCCTAAGTGATAAGGGTGGTCCACCCCAAATTAAATTTTTTGGACAAAATTTTTTTACTTTATTTTTTTATGATGTGGCATTAAAAATACATACAACCCTAAATTTTCACCCTTCTACCATGAACCCCTATTTTTTAATAGTAGTAATTCAATAATTTTCAACCCATGTCGATAACTCTTTAATTATCACTTGATCGGTTATCCCCGTCACGCGTCTACCGGTGTCACTTCTGACTCAGTAAACAGCACGGAGTAGGGATGAGATCTCTTTTCTCACTACCACAGTTTTCGCCCATTAGAATTATTGTTTGTGCATCAATCGTAATAGTGACGTTTACAATTATCATTTTACTATTTCAGTGCTATTTTCAAATAAATTTATCATTATTTCATTAATTCATATCACTCCATGTTTTTCACATGCACTATTATACGTGGCATGCTCTCGAGTGGGCAAACCATCCAGTTTGTTTGTGTTAGCTAAAGATGGGATAACAAAAAATATTCTACTCTATTGCATTAAGGGATTGATATTGATTTTTAGTAAAATTATTATAATTAGCGATATATATAATTAATATTTGATATGGCAAAACCACGTTTGCCGGGTTACCTAGTTATTATATAAATATAAGATTTTCTTTAACTTCTTTGTTAGTTTTTATTTAAAAAAAAGAACTAAAAAGTTATAAATAAATGCGTTCCGATTGGAAATAAACCGTTTGATATTTCTTCACCTTCAAACGATAATGAAACCCCTACGTTCATATAGAAATTATCGCATATCATAATTATTTGTATATTTTCAAACCGTGAAACTTCATACCATATATAATCTTAATATTTTAAATTAAAATCGTGTTACATTTTAAGAGAAAGTGGGGAGAAAAGAGAATCATTTGGTCTCAATTAGGTCATTTAACTTTTTAGTCATATAGAGGTCGCAGTTTCCCTGTTATCAAGAGGCCACTGAAGTCTGTAGACGTGGAACAAACAAAAAAAAACCAAACGCTTGCGAAGACTATGCCGTGCTGCAATCTTGGTAACGTTTGAGCCTTGAATTTAATACTGTATGTTCAAAACGATTCATTTGGCATTTATATAAGACGAAGCAATAAAATTAATCCTTTGAGGACTAGGTGAATGCGGAAGGCAACAATATATCACGCTAGCAAGATTAAGGCAAGCTGCCTTTACACAGTTTTGACAACATTAAGAGAGCTCGTGGTGCACTTATTAAACATGGGTTGATTTATGGTGTCAGATTCCTCGTGTTGGAGGTCGCGCTTGGTACTATGTAGTTTCATTCCTACGTTACTCATGGATAATGGTAAATGTCCAAACCTGCCTAAAAATAATGAGACTGAAACTGGCAGCCGAAGTCTAAATTGATACCACCTTCTTAAAATCAAGTGTGAATAGGCCTAATGAGATCCTTGCTTCTCTCTTGGCAATCAGCGCGTCGGTGAAGTCATTGATATTTCTGGCGTCAAATTTCATATCTACTATCAGGTGTCCGATTTTCTGTTTTCGGCACAGAAATCTCCGTTATACACTTTCCAAATTACTTTATGTAAACGATTCGAAATTTGACCAGCATATTAGGAGACTTAAGCACAACACTGCATTAGCACTATTTCATATTAGCGATGTCATGTATATCTATCTATATATTATAGAAAGGTATTATAAAGAGTGCGGAGGGTAATCTCCGAAACTACGGAACCTATATGAGAAATTCTATTACCATTTCAAAGGACATTATTCCGGATGGCTCTATATCAAGCGTAGGTGTATGTATAATAATGGATTGTTGATCCCGAATGCTGTCGGGACGGGCCGCTAGATTAATATAAATTAACAAAAAAAAAACATTGCATGATCGATTTAAATATTATTCCATTTCAAAAGGATAGAATTTCAAAAGGAAGTCGTCACAAAAACAATTTGATTCAGCGCACGCAAGAAAACCATTTATTTGCGAGAAAAAGAATTGAGAATTATTCTGATCTTGATCTTCATAAACGCACAGTTTGTGAAAGTTGAAAGCATACTTGTAAATCACTGTCTTAACATTTAAAACTCACAACGATAAAGTTGATGAAACAGCAAAAAATATTTACGTTATATTTGTGTTTCGTTTAAATAATGTATATTTTTTGTTCATGTCAGTAGTAAAATTTGGTCAATAAAAAAAATTGCTTTCACTATATTTTCCTCGAAGTTAATATGGACAGAGAAAAGAATACGGAGAACGCCAAAGAAAAATGTAGGTATCTTTTAAAACTAGTAATAATATACTCATCTAATAGCATTGTCGTTTTTAATGAAAAAAAAAGTCGACATTGACAGTGCAATTAAAGAAATCGGGTTGTTCTTATATCATTACGTTTCCTTTCCATTATTGTTCATAAATTTGGGATAGGTGGTAGATTTTTGACATCGGCTCGCAGTTGACAATTAAGCAAGTACAATAATTCATCAATCGCTATCTATTCATTTGTTAAGTGGCTATCACAGCTCTTGGGACCATCGATGACCAATTTGAGGCAAAAGAATTGCGTCCTTAACGATAATGACGGTACATGCCTTTATTTTTCTTCGCCTCCACATTCTGGACATTGCTATTAAAGGTGTAGTGGAAGCAGGTGACCCATACAAACTTTCTATTACCTACAAACATTAGTCTAACATAATCTTCTTTAAACGAAATGTAATTCAAAAACCAGTCAGTGAGACCGCTCCAAAAGTGTGTATAAGCTTATTAAGCTCGCTAAGCTCCTCAAGGTAAGCTGACCGCCGCGTGGGTGGTCGGAAAGTGTTGCGCAAGCGATTTTAGCCCACGTCGGCATCGATGTAATTGACATAAGCCATGCTTGAGGACCTGTTCCAGTTAATGTAAGAAGCCAAGTAAAGTTGTCCTTCCAACTTCGGTAACGAGACACCGAAACGATTGATATCGAAGCCGGATAAATTTTAAAATTTTCCCATTTAATCCAAACCATGTTAGTTTTGCAATTAGATAGGAAACTTAAGTGCCTACACGCGGGCCAACCGTTCAGTATTTATACATATAATAAAATTCTAACTGATCGCTTTGTGTACATGAAGGATGTATGAGAGAAAATATTATTAAGTACCTTTTTAACGCAATTGAACCCAAAACAATAGTTATAAAAAAAAAATTCTTTGCGTTTGTGCGCGCTATTCTCAGAAACGCCATAGCTGATTTCATTATGGTTTCACTAATGTATCGCAGTAAACATCACTTAATATTCACCGTTCGTTTCACCGCAATCTGTTCATAAATAAAAAGTTGTTAGTTAATATACTTGGAATTCATAGATCGTAAAAATCCAGTCGTAAAAAATTGCAGGTACTTTTTCTAAGCGTAAGACGTACTTTTTCTGAAGTATGGTATGAAAATATGGTTGGGGACCACATTTCAAAATTATCCCACTTATTAATACATACAAAACAAATTACAATCAAAAATGAAAATTTGTGACTGATATACACTGATATATAATACATCAAGCATTTCAGTTTATAATAGCTTCCCCAGGTCGAGAAAATTCTCCCCATTCGAAAATTCGCCTATGTAGACGATAATTCGAACATACAGTCTATATCTACTATTTTCAAACAACACTATTTGAAGTCGGTATATAGTACCGTTTTCCGATTTTAAACTTGACTGATCCCAACTGAAACGTCTAACTTGTAAGTGCCACTGTCAAAGAATGTCCTTACACTGAAATGTTTCTCGAAGCATTTGTGGATAAGAAATACAAGATGAACCAATTGGATAAAAGTTTTTTTTTATCAAATGATCAATACGTGAACACCGACACCGAATTGCCAGAAAAATGAAAGCATCGAGAAACGTCACATTTTTCGAATGATCAACGCAAGTCGTGGATCCAGTTTTGTAATTACAGATTTCACGCCTCAATAAGTGTAACGTGGAGTTGAAGCTAATTATTAGATTGCATGATTTCTCGTAATAACCGCGAATGGCTTTATTTTCCGGATTGAAAGCCGACCGTTGAAATTATTCATGATTGGACGATAGGTAACCTGTCTGTTGAATGCTAATTTACAGTTTTACGGAGGTTCAAGTGTTAAGTGTCAACGGTACTTCCCAAGACGAAGATCTTAACTCTTTTCCGTAATAGTTAAGTTTATCTCAGTACTGAATACGACTAAAACTCTACATTATCTATAAAAAGACTACGATTAAAGAACTTTGCTGCCGTGTGGTTTTATTTATGGAGTATCAAGGAATTCTTGTCCACATCACTATAATGTTCTAATGTTTGCCACTATTCGGCATACTTTAAAAATAAAAGCATCTGTCTGAAAAGTAAATGTGCTCCACAAAATATAAAAATTACATATGAGGGTACATTTCTTATGACGGTATATTAAACTTGAGACATTTCACTTGTCACGTAGCTTCGAACAGTTCAATCCTATTAACGTGAAAGTAATGTCTGTCAATCGCATTAAAACGCATGCAACAGTTTCACGAATAATCGGTGCGTTACCACTATCTTCGATCGGTAATTTAGTGCAACATCGCAGTATACCATTACTCAGCTCAACCATAACCTGGTCGCAATTAGCAGTTTTTCTATAATTTTCACAGCAATCTATTTCTAATTCTGAATACCCTCGAAAACAACTTCCTTGTAGTATTTATATCTCGCCTTGGTATATGTGATGGTCTTCATTTAATTGTATCGCCTTTTGTCTGAGTCGGTACTTGGGTAATATCTCCTACTATTGTCTTCGATAATTCGCGTTTTCTTGAAAGTGCAAATATACCTACTCATATGAACATTTTATTTATGTGTTTCCTATCATTAAACTTGATTAGTTTCGTTCAGAAAATGAATCTTTTGAACCTCAGTAAGTCAGCGCAATTCAAAGCATAAATCTCTAAACTAAAAATTATAACACCTGCGGAAGAAGCGTGTACCTTTTCAATTTTACACATATGTACTTCAATCCAAATATTAACAAAATCTTTGTTTTCCATACAGCAAAATTCAATTCCAGTGTATGACCACTTCCTGTCGACGCTTCGGCATAGGTAGCATTAGCATAAATGAAACAATGACTATGACATAATTCTAATTGACTATTGTGATATATCCGGCCATTCAGAGTATAATTAGGTTCAACAGCTATCAAGTAATGGGTTCAGCCGTGCAGTGAGTCAATTTCAAAATTCTTATATCAAACTGTCCATTACTTCGCTTTGCGTGTACCCTGATTAGATTTTATACTCGTAAATACCTTAACTTTCTCATCAACACCATATGAAAATCCATTAAAAATCGTTTATAGTTCCCCAGATTAGAGATCACAGACAGAGAGACGCTGTTATGAGATTGTTTCTTTATACACTATGCCCTGTACACAAATATAGATCGTATAATATGTTTTTGAACAGATTATTAAGTTTGTTAGTGAGTTCAGCTTCCTACTTAAATCAGGGTGATTTTAACATGAAGACATCTATTTTTAATATAAGTATCAATTAAAATTTTATGAGAATTCTTAACATATCACCTTTAAAAGTCAAATCAACAACAGGTACAGGTTTGGCCTGTTGGCATCATCTGCGGTCATATTTGCATAATGCTAAGACGTTAAGATATCATAATACTCAATTAAATTTAGAGGAAAGACGAAAGCTGTCTGTCAATACACTACAAGCAACTGGGAAGATGACAGAAAAATATACAAGTTCACACGAAAAAACCATCTGGTGTTGAATAATCATCGCTCGTACGCTTCCGCTGGCACGTGCCGTTTAAACATAAACAACTAAGCCGACTAAAGTTAAAGCGTCTGGGCTATGTCCCCCCTCTTTAAAACCTCTACTAACTCCACTTTTCACTGTAACGTTACATCAAACGCAGTCAACTATCCATTGCTGCATCAAATCGACACTAGAAGAATTTTTCGACTCGTAAAAAGTGTTCAACAGCAAGCTACACGATAAATTCAACGGTTTCGCTCGTGAGAACGCTGTTTGATAGTTAATTTCAATCGTTCGGAGTCCACGTCATACGTTTGTACCGCCCACGGCAAAGAGGACGTGCGCGTGCGCCAGAAAGTTTTCATTACGAAGTGAAATTGTGCAAGGTACCATTTTAGGACCGCTGCGTTTTTTATGACAACTGAAAATATTTTGTGTGTATGTGCTTCGAAGTTATTGGACCTCAATGTAAAAGTGAAATGGTAGATTAATTTACATAACTTTTGACAGGTTAAAATTCCTTAACATTGAGTAACTGTTATTTAAGTTAATTACGTAGTAGTTTATGGAATTTGGTCTTTAGTATTTAAATAAAAATGATCTGATTGTTTATATAAGCTTCTCACAAACAGCGGACATGAATGAAATGTGTAAGTACAATTATAATATTTTCTTTGACCAATATTTTGCCGAGTTGTAAATCGTTTTAAGCCGGCAAACTATATCATAGGATAAACCTCTCGAGACGAATGACTAAACGGCAAAAAAAAGTAAGTAGGCTGGAGGTTTGTTTGAGTTAAAATAACATGTATTTGTATAGCAATAGGGTTGCATTTTAAGGTTATCGAACGGTGAATCATGACTTGGTGAATGCAACGGCTTAATGAAATTTCTTTACCGCTTTTTACATTTACCTATCGTCTTTAAGTCCCGGAAAAGATCATGCAGTTTTGTTTGAATAAAACAGTATACATGTTTTTGAACTTTTTAATATACCATATAGGATAATTTTAAAATGTTGCATAAAACTTAAGGAGAGTAATTAGTCATAGAATTTTTTTTACGGTAATTTCGTCATGAAGTTAATTCTAACCATCAATCCTAATTCAAATGAAACTGTAATGAGATGATAAATTATTTCCTCTATTAGAAAGTTTAAGTGCAGCTGATTATAATAAACACATAATTCCTACTTTCATAGTTTTATCCACAATTTTACTCCGTATCACGACTTAATAAGTAGGAATTAAATTTCGTGGTATGGAGTTCAGTGACGTCTTAAAGAAGGAAATGGGCTACACTGCCTTATTTGTTGATCAACAGGATGCACCATGATTAGAAGAAAATGGGTTTGATTATAAGATTGTTGATGCATTTTACACTCGAAATCCTATATAAGGTTAACTGTAAAAGTGTCAACTTAGATTAGAAAACAACCAGTGTTCGCTGAGCTCTCAGTATTGCGATTAAATTTAGAATGGACAGCAAATTTATAACTTTCGATCAAATGCGTTTTTCTGGGCTAAAGAAAAAAAAATCCAAACGCTACGGTAGTTTTTTAAAATTTGCCCTATTTTACCAAATCCCACGTTTCAATTCATAAGCCCACTATAAGACTAATCTTATGTAATGATGTATGTTAATGTATACCATCTTCCTACGATGGTGCAGATAAGTGGATTATTAGTATTTTCAAAATATGAATCGTTTTAATATAAAAGACAGGAATGATCTTTACCTAATGACGAAAATTGTATTCTAATCCAATCTTTTAGAATATGCTTCAATAATTTATGACTGAATCATTTTCCATGATGCGTTATAACTTTTAAACATCTATGATCAATCTTTATCCTTATCTAGTTGGTCCAGTCGTTTTTAAGTACTCAACGGAAATATCAGAAAGACATCACACTGAAGACGGGTAGTGAAAATAGATTTTTAGAACTACGTATAGCATTTAAGACATTAAAAAAATTAAGCATCTCCTTTATTATCTTCATCACTATCTGGAGTAATGGTTGCCGTAAAATGACATTGCTGTAATAACATAAAGTGATAGGTTCTAGACTGTAGATGCGATAATAACATGTAACAGCGACTATTTCTAGGACAAGACTGATCAACTCAATTATAGAGCAGGAAACGCGCGGTCGCTTAACGGATTTCAGATATTGGAAGACAGAACGAATGTACCTACTATTATTTAATCTGTGAAGGCAAGGCGATTATGTTTCTGTCCTGTCAAGGTAGAGGTCAAATGTAGGGTTGTCGTTTGGCGTAATATTTTAGAAGTTTGTAGGTTAAACGATGCGAGGCATATTTGTAATAAACTAGCGACCAATCTCGTCTTCGTTTGACTTCAACAATTTATTACTATGCATATACACTGGATATATAGCGTGTGTACATCCGGAAAAATATACCTTTCAAGTGATAAAATAATTTTTCAAATAAGTGCTGTGGTTCCGGAGTTTTCTTTCCCGATATACCTACATAATATCACAAAAATCGCACTCTCTCTTTGTAATACTAGTATAGATATAGATAGTGCTTGCTGTCGCTGTTTGTAATGTAAAGGTTACTGTTATTTAGATGAACACAATGACGAGGAGCAGTGAGAATTAAATCAGCTCTACACCCAAGTAAGTTTGGTTAGATAAATGGAATCTATAACTAAATATATATTACAATAAAGCTATTAATAAAAAAAGTTTAGTCTGTCATTTTTCACATTTAATGCAGGCATTATAATGAGGGATAAGTGGAATACTAGTATATCACAGCTTCACTATCTATAATATCTTATTGACAAATAAATATCGATACATGGTTTACAGTAAGTTTTGGCAACCCTATTGTGGAGAAGCAGGGCTCACAATTGGCTTATAAATCGAGTCACGATATGACAAGAATTGAATAATGGTTCTACAATAATAGTTTTCAGATGTATGGATTTGTAATGGGTAAATTTTAGTAGGTACTTACTTCTTATTTACAAATTACAATATTCCATTACTATAGTACCTATCTAGGGTGTGATTTCAAACGATTGTGATATCTATGGATCTGGTCGAAAATTTGAGATTACATTCTATAATTAATCATTATGGCCGTATTAGGGCGGTCTAGAGCACTCTCTCCAATTTCATGCTGGCAGCACAAGGTGTCGTAAGAGGCTACAGAAGCGCCTTCCTTGGTGGCAGGGAGGGCTTCGTGTAAGGATTATATATTATCAGTATTAATATTAACTCGTTAATATTATTACTGGTATTATTATCTTTCAGTGATGCCTGAGTGGCTGCTCGTCGTGTTCCGACTTGGGGCTTGAGAGCCAGTGTACTTACGTTAATTATTCCGCCAACAGCACATCAGTGATACCTTTGGTCTTGCTGATGTCCATTGGCGACGGTGATCACTTACCATCAGGTGGCTCGTCTGCTCGTTCGTCGGCTATTAACTTAAAAAAAAGAACTAAGATAATATATCTTTGTAAGCAAATCTGTCGTACCCGTAATCCGTGTGGCTACTTTAAAACTTTTACATTTTTTCGTCATTAAAACTCACGACTCCGCCATTGTTTCGTAGAAGTTTCACACGGTTATAATTTCTTTTTTTCTTTTTTTTTGTAAACTAGTTACGACAACCGTTTTAATTTTAGAGTTGACAGTTTTTTCTCATTCTTTAACTGCAGTTTCGTCACTCTGAAATACTTTTCTGCGAGCTATTGTATCTGTGTGAATCTTTGCATACAATTTGGATCAAATATTGTAGTTTTTACCCTCAATTTATTCTTTGATGGGAATTTTTTTAAGAAAGTTAAGTTGATTGAATTACAAATGACTTTTCGCTTCGCTGGATGTAAGATAAAGATGTAAAAACTATTTTAAATATTTAACATTTAAATCTTCCGGGGTAAAGTTCTGTAAAATTTTAAGTATACGATCACAAACAACTGTTTCACTTATTTAAATATAAAAAATTACAACAAATTCGAAGTAGTACATTGAGTAGAATAAACGGCGAAAGAATTCTTAGCACATCTTTTAAAACAACACGTGGCAATTACAAAGTAAGCTTTAACCTGCGCGGTCGTCCCACAGGATCACTGCCAGCTGCAAATTCGTCGAAATGATTGCAAAAATTGTATCAAAATAATCATGCATTCAAATTAACCATTTTAAAATAACGACACTGAAACACGCAAAATATTTTACATTTATTCCTATTAACGCCTATTAAAGATCTTTCTCCGCAAGCAATTAGGTAACTAGTCTAGATCTAGTTTCAACATTCATTCAAGAGAGTTCAACATTCTCAACCGCATCTAATTGTTTATCAACGCCCTTATGGCTGATGGTATGTGTTTTGGTAATTCACACATTTTTTATAACTTCGTGAACTACTATGTAGCATTCTGAAATACTGAAGTTACGAAACAGTGCAAATGTTTTGTCAGTTATTGCAAGCCAGACTTTCAAAGCCGAGACATCAATGTTTTTAAATTAGTGGTAATCTATTTTATAATAATACGCGACTTCAATTTATTTGTTGTGGCAAGATAGTAGAATTGATAATTTGTTAAAGCAATTGATCGTATCATGAAGTGTATGCCAGAATCAAAATATACATACATATATCGTGCCTCCGACATTTGTTTACCTAAGCGTTGCATATTAATTAAATCTTTTTATGTAATAGTTGCATTCTATAAAAGAAGTAAGTGGTCACCATCGCCTACGGACGTCAGCAACGCCAAAGGCATCACTGACGCATCGCCGACCGAAAAAGAACGGGAGAACCGCGCTATTCTTAGGTCTCCAACATTACGACAGCAACACACAAACAAATACCCTACGACCGTACAAGCACCGTCAGGATTAAACTGGGTTGAGCGGAGCCCAGCGACGTCCAACAGGATTGACCTAACGACATAGCCTCGTCCGTGGTTCAAACAGGATGCGTCACGAGCAGGGGAGTTTGGTTTGGGCTCAAGGATGGACGGAGAACGTTAAACCCTAAACTGTATATATATGTTTCCTCTCATATTTATCTCTGCTATCATCTGTGTTGCATCACCGAGATCCCAATTGACGTATATTTTTATCTAAACGACGTCTCCGCAAGCTTCCGTTATTCCGTAATAGGGACGGTTATCGTTCGGGTATTCTTTCTCTTGAGGTTATCAGTAACTAGGTTGACAGACATTCTATATTTGAAATACAATACGATTGTTACTACAACATTTGGTTTAATAATAACAATAAAAAAATACACGTTTACGTACTCACTGCCCTGAACCCTGCGGGTAGCATGGATATTCACAAATGTGACATTACAAACACTCGTGACCCGAGAACGAACGAACCTGTCCTATATATGTATGTCTGCCCCGGCCGGCAATTGAACCCGGGACCCCTCGCTAGGCAGGCAGGGTCACTACCAACTGGACTATGAGAGGGAACTCGAAATGGTCAAGGGGACCTAGTAAGTGACAGCTGTCTGAGGTTAGTGACGGAACGTGGCGTTCCAATTCGAAAGCTAATATAACTGTTATCACTTTAATTTAAATAGTTTTCTTCTTTCACGTTTATTCACCTTCTTTTTTCAACGCGCGACCTCAACGCCGTCTCCAGGGCCACTCACTGGCCCACCGTCGCGTGTCAGCCGCGGCGTCAGTTCAGCTCGTGTGTCCGTGGGAAAAGTTCGTTCACTTTCTATGGTTTTATGTTGCATTGTTACAGGTTTCACTTTTACGTGCGCCGTAACGAAAACGCCTTGTGACTGATACGGGCTTTTGCTTTAGTTTTTCTACGTCATTGAATAGTTGTGAACGGACGAAGCGGTCGTAGTTCAACGGCTTGTATTGGTTATTTCATTTCATCACACGGTATAAAAGGTGTTATAGTATTTTTTAAAACACACATAACCCTGATTGAGTAAAGCAGTTGTAGTTGATAGTGGGTGCGGACCGATTTATTACATAATTTCTATTTCAAATCTATACTAATAAATGATATTGGAGTGGCCGTTTGTAATATAAAAATAACCGTTTCTTACTACATGCATATGAATGTATATACGGTACATACACCAAAATAACATTTTTTACAATTTTTGTCTGCTCTCTCTTTTTGTTCCGGCTAATCTCTGAAACGGCTCGACCAATTTTGACGGGACTTTCACTTGCAGGAAGCTAATGTAATAAGGAGTAACTTAGGCTACTTTTATTTTAGAAAAATTCTTAAATTATGAAGAAAAAATCTAAATAAATTTTTGCTAAATTCCACCCGGCCGAAGTCGCGGGCACAGCTAGTCTATTATAAAATTATAAATGTTGAGATATTAATTTAAATTATAACACATCTTTTTAACTTTTGTCGGCTATCGTTAACGACTGACGCAGTCGATAGTTGGAGGAATTATTAATAGCCTTATTATTAAAAATAACAATAATAAGTTCTGTTATTAACAAGCGTAATTCAAAAATCACCGAGAGCTTAAATGAGGAAAGTTTGAAGTAAACATTTAACTATGTTAATGTATGCCCAGGCGCTAAATAGTGTGATCACGCGTCTCACTTACCCTCTTTGTCTCTGAATAATACTGCATAAACTATCAACAAACTTCTAGTATTAGTAGTAAGTACTTTTATTGGCCTGTATTTGTACAATCTAACGACAAACAAAAAGTCAACTTAATCCTTTTGATTTAAGTCTTAATTTTCTCCAGCTCCGTTCCCCGACTGATTCACTTCAATCCTCAACACAATGCAATAGCAATATCGTACCCTCCGTCACTGTCGTTGGCTTTAGGGTCGAAAATGCCGTACGGGGGGAGAACAAGAAGCCTTCGTTGATATCACCTGTCTGTGTCTGGTCACGAAAAGCGAATAACGGGGTCATTGAACGGAGTCTCCGTTTCGTGTCTAAAACTGTATTTACTGGATGTAGTACTATTATTTATTCCGTGGTTACTGCGTCGAAAGCGTCGCCAGTCTCCTAACTAACGTGAATTACTTAATTTGTGTCGTGGTCCAATCGTACAATTGACAATATACAAATTGTCGATCATTTAATTAGATGCTCGCGTTTCATGAAACGTTCAGTGGTCGTCTGTCACTGACGGGTGATTAAAGTAGTGTAATTCTTTGGTTTGTTTTATGTACTAACAGTACGATTATGAATATCAAAATGTTGGGGTGACATATCACTGAAATCATTTTGCTACATATTTGTCTTGTGATAGGGCAAGTTACATTTATAAGTATATTATTACATATTATTGAACATTCTTGTTCAATCAGAACAATGTTATTCGCTTTTAGTGTATTGACACGGTTTCCTACCGCCATATGTCATTTAAAACGCTTCCTATCATCGAATTATGGAACTAATTTAATACATCTACTTATGCTCAAGTTATATTTAATAATATCACGAGTTGATGAAGAATTTTTAATAAAATCGTTAAATGTTTACGATTCAACGTTATTGGCAACGGGTAACAGATATATTTAAAAAAAACCTGAGAACTTGTGCGATTGACAATTTAATGAAGTTATCAATGTTACTATCGGATCGCGACATGTGTACTAATATAATCGTTGCACTGTTTTTCGGTGGTCGTGCTGAACGACTCGATCGTAATAGTTAATTGACCGAATCGCTCGTGGTCAATTGTCAAAATTGTTGTGGAATTACATTAGCCGATGTGACATTCGTCTTGCAGTGTAACAATGACAGTGTTTCATACTTTATTGTCACAATAAATCAGTTGCGGTCGCGGCCAAACCTTGCTGCGGTTGATCATACTCGTATTATTAATTAACAAAACTATATTATGAATAGTGACTTAAGTCGAGTTAAAGTTTATCAGACAAACAATGTATAAGAAAACGTTAAAGGACTTTAGTAGGAAGTTAGTAATACACTTACATATGTAATTTCATGAATTGTCTAATTTTTAAAGGCGTCTTAATTTCACGTGTACGATATTTGTACGTGTGTCTAGTGCGTCTGTGTCTGCTACTCGTAGTCTATGGTTCAGTAATAATTAGTTATGTTATTTAATTGAAATGTTGGTACCAACAAAGAAGTATTGTCTCCCTGTATAATAATTATAATATTAAGTAATCAGTTTACACTGGTGATAACTCTGAATCTCTCTAACGACTATATTGTCGGGTTTATGTAAATGGAGGAGAAGTAAATAATATGTAATATCTTCTCCACCCGCCGCTCCACAGCGCGGGTTACGTCACCAAGGGGCCGTTGACCCGTCGAGTAAAATTTCCGAGCAAAGAGGAAGGACACAAGGAAAGAGCCAAGTAGGATGCCTCGAACAACAATAATATATAATAAATCCCTAAACCAATAACCAGCGGGGCCTGTTATCAAGGAATTGTTGAGTAACTGCCCCTCGACCAACTGCCAGGGTTTTCTTCGAGTCCGGATTCCAGAACTCCCCACGCACGGTCCGTAACGTTAGTCGCACGTCGCGTATGAACCGTCCGTCGATCGATCGTGTAACCAAGATCTTGAATATAGTAAGGCTTGTAAAACAAAAGTGATAAAATAAACTAATTTAAAAAGCAATAAAAGTGGTTGTCCGACAGTTTGCGAAGTTTTATATCAGCCCTGTGGAAGTGTGAGTGCATTAAACAGGTGGACTATGTGCTCGATTGCTAACATCGAATATAAATTTCACATGCACACACACACACACACACACAAACACAGACACACGATTAGAACGCAAGTCCAACACAGATTTCAATGAAACCGAATGGAAATTCATGCAGTACTTTTTATTACTCTAGTTCAGTTAGACATCGTTTTGTATCGTGCAGTGGTTTTGGTTTTGGTGTGACGTCTTGTTCAATGTCAGTTTAACAGGGCCCCCTTACCGACGCAGTTGCGTCATTTACACGCGATATTTTTACCGTGTCCCTGGTAATAATAATTGCAATTATCACGTGCCCGTAACACGGTTTAGTGCAATGCGGCTTGTGTGCGCGTCCGATACGACTCGCGGCGATGCGGCTGCGTCCCGCGAGAGTCTGAACTGACTCTCGAGGTCGACCAGCGTCCGTGGCAGGAATAGTCTAGACTCGTGCGGCGGTTCCGTCTTGGTAAGGGCTCTACGAAGCGCTCGTGGCATGACGGTTTGTGGCGGTAGTAAATGATCGAGCGAGATATGGTTTCTTCGATGTAGCCCGCTTTAAAATACAGCTTGTAGGTAAAGGTTATAGTAAAAGCATAGATAAATATATTAATGACAAGGACGCCTGGAAATAATAGTGTCGAAACCGGTTCCGCGCAGGTTTAAACTTTTGTAATTACCATGTTGTTGGTTTAAAAGATGCTGAGGAGTTTATTTCGCCGTTTTTTCTCCTCAGTATTTCAGCACCTTTTCGAAACGGTAGAAGAAGACAACACGCGCACAAGTGTATTTACAGAATACCTATATAAATAAATGATTTTGAATTTTGATAGCAAGTGGTGATGAAGTCTAATATGCTTAAAGTTATGCCTTTTGTTTTATTCATTTCACAATTTGTCTTGATTTTATTTATTTTCTTTTATGTACTTCTTTCTTAATTCAAATATTCTTATGCTTTTTGCAAATTGAACCTCTGGTTTACGACGTATTCGGATCAAATGCGGTTACATAGTCATAAATGTGCCACTGCTAAGGAGGGGAACCGTCTCCTCCCGCAATGAGGGGTTAAGACCGTAGTTTACCATGTTGGTCAACTGTGGATCGACAGACTTCACACATCTTCGACAACATTTTGCCAAGGCGAATGATAATTAATTTGTAACATGCACATTTGAAAAGTTAGAGGTGCGCAGGATTCGAACTCGCGTCTCCCGTGCGGGCGACTGACGTAAGAACCATTAGGGTACCACTGCTTATTAGAATTTGGTTGAGTACCGTTCAGTAGGTAGCTTTTAGGTATATTATTTTCTACGCTCTATCTCTGGCTTGTTGATCTAATATCTCCGAGGCCACATAACCAACACGGTCGCGCCGTAAACCGCAACCGTGTGCCGCTACAATGGTGAGCCGCACCAGGAAGTTTAATTTTACATAACGAGAAAAAATCGATTCCTCATTGCTGTGGATAACCGATCAGTCGTCGCGTAACGAGTGTTATTTATTTACCGTGTTCACGGCAGTCTGACGTGGTATTACGCGGATTGAACAGTGCGTGTTTGTGTAAGCACCAATGACAGTCTAAGGGAGGCTACGATCTGAAATTTTATGTCATACACGTTTTATTGCACGCAAAACTTTGATTTGAAATTCAGCATAGCAATGTCCCACGGTGCCCCCAGATGAGGTGCCATTCTCACGAGCAATTCAAAGGAGAACAGAATTATTTCGCTATAAAAGGTAATTACTTTATAATTAAAGAAGGAAGAAACAAATAAAGAAATATTTATTTCACTTTCACAACGACGAGAATTCCAAAATATGTACATATATATATTGGAATAAAATAATACAAAACAAAAAGTGCAAACAAAAACTACCCGAAAAAGAAATCAAAATGAACAGTGATAAAAATAAAATCAAAAACTTAAACAAAATTTTTTTGTCGCTGCACCAAAGAATCGAAAGGGATCGGACTCAACGAATTCCGTGACATTACAACGCTGATTTTCAGTCCAACATTGCGGAATAACACTGACCACTGCTCGTACGTCGCAAGCCTTATTAATTGTCATATACTCGTATGTTGTTTTAAAAGATGTGCTGAGGAATTTCTTTCGCCGTTTCTTCCCCTCAATGCTAAAGCGCCTTTTTGAAACGATATTAGAATTAAAAAATGACGTGCATTAGCATTTTTACAAAATACCTAAATAGTGAAATGAATTTGGATATGGAAATTTCGGAAAATATAATGAATTTGATATAATATAAGCACTTCAATTTGTGATCCCCCTTAAAAAGTTTTGATCATATTTTTAATACAACATTTGAAAATGAAACTTCTGTAATCGGCCGGCGGACAAAACTCAATATGCAGTAAATATTTTTTTCTTCGGAGCTATTTTCGTAAGACATCGGAGGAACCTTAAAACACCTTCCGTATATAAAAAAAATCGATTTAAATATGCGAGATGAACTCACACCTATTAGATATTAGATCACTAACGGTAATATCTAGCGTTTGGGACAACGGTAGGTACTCGACATCGGGTCCAGAGGCCTTCCGAGAGGCCCAGATGAATGCAAGGCCGTGGTAATTGCCCGCTTCGTCTACACCTATAGGTACGTCACTAACTATACGAATCTTTGACTCAATTTTATCATTGTTTCCACTCCGGCGATGGTTCCGCGCCACCCCCCTCCCTTACACGCTAGCTGGCTCGCTACTGCCACAACATAACAATCAATACAAATAATGAAGTAATAAAAGCCAATGAAACATACAGTTCCGTCCGATCAGCTGTTTGACAAACGGTCTAGTGATGTCCCGATGTACTTACCATCGTAGTGTTGTACCTTGTACGTCTGTAGATAATTTTCTTAACGTGCTAAAATTTTCATGTTGTAGTCACAAGTTAAAGATATCATAGCTTCGATACGGGTACTCACGATGTGTACCCCCCCCCCCCNNNTACGTGACAAACACGGCTTAACTTATAAAGTTTATGGACAATTAGCATAGACTATGACAGAGTGTCATATGTCACTGTTAAATTAATTTACTTTAACCACGTACGATCCATGCAACAAAATCGAAACATCGACGTAGAATATGCATATCGGGCGGGTCCATAGCATAGGAGTATAAACTGTCTACAGCCAACTCACAGTCCTATTAGTGGCTGTTGGATTCAGTACGAGGTATAGGAGGCGCCAACACGAGGAACTCATCCGTAGATCCTGTGGGTTACTTTCTACTACTACTGGGAAATAATTGCGATTAGTGTCGAAAGTTGCTCGATCAAATGAGCTACTAACAATGTAATAAACGCAATCTATCTACCGTTGTACGATTAGAGAGAGAGAGTCATTCGTGTGTGACAGGGAGAGATTGTCACTTTCATACGTGCTAATACGAGTATGTACTGCTGCGATGCGAGCCGCAGTACAAAACCAGCTCAGTATCAAACCGCAAATGTATAACAAGGTCTAATTTTATTTGTACCAGGTACAATAAGGTGATTTTATCGACATCTCCCCATCTCTAACGCAGCCCTAATTGCTTTAATGCACGCACGGCGCGACGGCAAATAAATATTCGAATTAGCTATTATTAACTGTTCTGTTTCACGAAAGCTGAACACGAAAACTTTTGTCATTCTTTATGAAATGGAGTTTTATAATAGGTACTTTTTAATTCAACCTCGTGTCAATCCGGAAAATTTACGTCCTAAGTTTACAAACGGAACCCGTACCCGGTAGGTAGGTAGGCTTTGTTATTTACCTAACCGTTATAACCGTATAACCTGCCCGTTCAAGGAATACGTATTTATTAAACTCGGCCCAAATTCTGTTGCTTTTTTATTATTTGATTCAAGGATAATTAATTAAATCATTTTTGTTTTGATTGTGCTAGCATGTATCATTTAAAATAAAATTATAGGTAGGTAGGTATACATAAAAACGGACCAAACAAATACCGTTGCTTTTCGCAAATTTCATTCGATGATCATTTAATTTAACAACTGGGTTGTTGATCTATACTACTACTATATAAATCTATTGAGCTTCTCTTTATGTCTCGAGATAACTCAAAAACGGCTTGACCGATCTTAATATAAATAGGTAAGATCACGTGATTGCGCAGATGATTGGCTATATAAATCTAATGATGTTTAATCAAGGCAAAAACAAAAATTTTAATAATCTTTTATATATAATTAATGGTCGAACCCGAAAAAGTCGGACGGGGCCGCTAGTTCGTTTCTTTGTGGTTATTTCTCAAATTGGTTTTTGCGCGCGCGCGTTTGTGTACATAAATGGTGTAACGTTAATTTTGTATTTTTAAAACACGTATAAAATTTTATTATTATTTGAATGCGAAACCAGTGATTTTAAACTTATATCATCTTGTATGATCCGTGTGTTTGGGTCGAAATATCGATAAAAAGAAAAGAAACGTGAGCAGTCACTACAATTCAAATGAGAAATTGTCAGTTTCCTTATTAGTAAGTGTTTTCGTTAAAATTTTAACGCTTATTTTTGAGATGTTCAGCAAATAAAAAAGCTGAGTTGACACACGTTGCTTGGAGACTATCGACTGGGCTGGATGTGTCTCGCAATATTTGGGACGCAATGTACAAAGTAAAGCGACGGTATATTATTTTGTAGCCGGCAAAGTGCATTGAGAGCGAGCGGCAGAAAACATCGATGGCTGCACCATTAGTTCTAGATATTGCGGCAAGTTAACAGTTTCTATAGCCGTTAACTCACCGGCCAAATTGATTAAACACTGAGCTTTTCATGCTATTTTACTCGCATTCAGTACCCACAATTTAATGGACAATGCTTATGCCACTTCTGATATTGAACGTGTTTTTAAGAAATATTTGTGTAATTGTTGTATTATTCGAATTAGTGTTAATAAAATAGAATTCTCCAGCTCGGTCGTGGCAGCCAAATCTTCCCAGTGCGTCTTGCTTGTCGTATGTTATCCAAAACTATATATGCTACTTACTCCTCAGATACGGCCAAAGACAGACTTAATGTTATTTTTAGCTTCTACTTCCGTTTCAAAATGCTGCTTGATCATAGGACGACAGACAATTAGAAAACAAGCCCTCAGCACGATGAGACAATTCTTTATTACCTGGTTCAAATGGGCCAAAATTCGGATTCTTAATAAATAGCTGATGGTAAAAAATTACAAGCTGCATAACAAAATTAAAATTGGTTGTGTGTACATAATCTATTGAATAAGTTAATGAAATTTATCAAACACAGGCGAAAGAAATGTTGTTATTGTGCCAAGATATTATTCTGTACGATACAGAGGACAGTTTCCAGAGATGATCGAGGGTGTCCTATTGGCTAAATATCATCGACCTGGACGGATAGACCACAACCCCTTGGACTCATATTACTGCTTTTTTTAATTAATTAATTAATTAATTACAATTCATAATTATTCCACTACTGAACTCTAGTTTCCTCACGCAATGTGAGCAGTTAAGACCACAGTCCGCCAGTGTCGAAGTACGGAATGACACACTTCATATACTTCATGTTTTTTTTGCAATGTTTTCCTTCCTCTGTGAAATTGGTGTTAATAATTAAATTAATTTATTAAATTAGAAATGCGTAGGATTCGAACTCGAGACTTCCGTGCAGGAAACCGACATTAAAACCACAACCCTATCGTTTTTTACATAAAATAAACATCCCACCTGATTGTATGTGGTGGTGAAGTCTAAAATATTGAACTAACTTATAGAAGCTTATTCACTCTCCTCTTGAAGACTATAATATATTATATAATACCATTGCTTCATTCTTTCTTACAACAAATTAAATAACCGCAATAAACTTGTCTTTTGATCCAAAACTTTATATTTGTGTTTTATTTGTGGAACTAGTCGCCCGCTCTCGTTTCGCTTTGGAAATTTCGCTCTAACAGATCCATTCCCCGGAATGAAATATATCCTAAATCACGACCCGAAATATAGGTTGTGCAAACATGCTAACAATCGCCTGAATCTGTTCAGTGGTTTTAATGTTGTACGTGTACAGACAGACACACAGACAGACAGACGTAAAATAAACCAACAAGATGTGTTAAAATTCGTCGTCATCAATAATACTTATCTATACTGCATTTTCCAAAAAAATATTCATTACATTCGTTCTTATTGTCGTTCGAAAAAAAAAAACATCGATTCTCAAAGGTTCTGTTAACTTCAGTAAGTATTCCTTTTTTTTGTTTTTTTTTTCGTTTTTGTTGTATCATTTAATTGCTTGACTTATTTTTATTGTGTGTTGTTATTAATTTTGTTGATCTAGTTGTCATTTTATAACTTATTTGCTTGTTTGTATTAATTCATTTAACACACGTAGTGACGCCAACTATTCTGTTATTGTTATGTAATTTTAATTAACGTATATTGAAAATGAATCTTTGTAATTTACATATGTTGTCATAACAAAATACACAAAAAATCTGTTTAATGACACACTTTAATAAATTATGCCTGCCTTATGCATTGATGCCGAATTGACGAATTGCCAAGCAGTCGCAAAAAATAAGTTTAACAATTATTTTTTTATTCAATTTAATTAGAGTTTTGAGAATCACTGTCATAATAATAATAAACGAAAACGAACGTATTTCATACTTAAAATCACAAATTTACGTAAAAAAATTCTCTTTAATATTATTAATCATTTCTTTGCAGCGACCTACCCGATGAGGAAGACAAGAAATCACCGGTTCTCCTACTGGGAGTGAACAAGATATCGGATTCTCCGTCGTTTGTCAGACGGAGATCAGTCGACCCCCACGCCTCAGGGTCCATTAGATTCTTTCGGCCACCCAAGTCCAAATATACGCGAGGTCTCAATGGAGACGAGAGATTAGAGAAAATACGCCAAGACTTACTAGTCCACAAACATAGACCAGATACGTACATTCCAAACCTCAGTCATGAAGTATCGTTAGAACCGGACAAAAATACGTGTATCAAACTCAGCTGCGTCGGGAATTGTATCTGTGATCGGAACAAATCATCGTCCAACCGAGGATCTTTCTCCTTTCACAGGCCTGAACAAAGACAGTCCTCTCTCTGTCCGTCGGAACCATACGGTGCTGGGAACCGAGGGGACTCTTCGGAGAACGACATTGAATTCAAATACACAGAACACATTCCAGACCCTCAACCGTCGAGCAGCAAGCAAAATTCGTACAACGTGACGCCGAAATCAACTGAACGAAGGCACTTTTTGCTCGCCAACTTAAACGAAAGATTTCGGAAGACGCTCAGTTTGGACTCACGAAAAATTGAAACCAACAGGGTACCGCTGAGCTTGCCACAGGAGAATCGACCGAAATCTTTAGTGAACACGAGCAATATTTGCGTGCAGCAGTATAAATCTGGAGATCCGTTCGTTGCTCCAAATTTTGAGAAGGCGAGCCAGCCTAAGAAAAAGCGTAAGTCATTCTTCTCCTTAGACACATTTTTCGATTCCAAGAAGTCTGACACATCATCGATTGATGACTATTGCTCCTCAAAATACAAACGCTTCGAACTCGAAAGCGATGACTCGCCATTGTTTCGACGAGATATATCGTCGCACAATCGCGAGAAAACGCCAGATCTCTTGAATTTGCCCGTTATAATTGACTCAGTGCGGAACAAACAGTCCAATACGAGGCGACAGTTGGAGAAATTAGAAAAGCATTACTATAAAAGCCTTTGTAAGTCACAAACGGTAGTCGATGCGGTCCCGGCTGACGCGACCGACGTACAAGGGCCGAGCGGGCATACCAATCAGCTATTCGTGTATGAAGACGACGTGGAATACATAGAACCTTTTCGAAGCAACTTCACCAGTCAGAGTACTTTGATTTTAGAGAAGAACGACGCTTTTGTGAGCACCGTAAAGCCAGATTCTATTCTTACTATCAATACAGACGAGACTGATATAAAATTACCGAGTTCAACAGTATCGCCCAAGTCAAACGACGTTAGGAATCTAGAAAACGATCTAGACAGTATAGGGGCGTACGAAATCGAAGTCAAGGAGGCTGATTTGTTGAAGGACAGCGCGAAAAAGCTCGTCGTCAAAGTAATGGATAAATCAGTGGATTCCATTGGCAGTTGTTCTTTAGACGTGGACGCTAGTACAGATTTTTCAGGTAAATAAATATATGCGTGTGTGAGTGTTTCTTCGTTTTATCTTCAACAGCATGTTTCATTTAGTTTATCTTATATTTCATATATCTCAATTTCTTGTTTTGTCGTGTTTATTTTAACACTGCTATTTTAGATTTAATTCAGTCTAACATTTACTCGTATATACAATTTATTTTTTATCTCATACGAACACAACTTAACCCGTGTTAAAATAAATACATACTTTTTAACGTTTATCATTTATATTTTATTATATTATTACGTATAATAATAAATATCATTTTTTTTTTATTATTTGTCTGTTTTCTTTTATTTCCTTTATCGTATTGTAATTGTGTTGCTTGTCACAGTTGTATTATTCTAACATTAACTTTTAGAAAGAAAGGTGGAACTATCTTACTTTTTTCAAACTAGCTTTTCTGTTTTAAATGTATATTATTTACTATCTGTTAAGTATCGTCATTTTGTTTCATTGCAACATTAATTCGGCACTATTACACGCATCTTAGGTGTATTTGTCTTTGTACAAAAATATCTTGTGATTTCACTGTTACAGTAGTAATTTAAACTATAAAGTATGCAGTTATACTGAGGTAAGTGACTTTTGGGTGTACTACGTTGTTCCCAATCTCACTATTAATTAAAACGGTTTTAGTTGAGGTAAATATATATTTTAATTTTGAAAACCCTAGTTAATTTAAACAATATATACCATTCTATCCGTTCTTATCTCCAAAATTATTGACAAAAGTTTTGAATAAAAAAAACGCATGATGTATCCTATTTTGGTTTCTACGAAGATTTGAATTAAATTATTTAGTTTTAACTAATCATTGGGAATATAACATGCTAGTTGGTTTATTTGACATAATTATGTGCTTCTTTCAAACTTATCTGTTTTTATTTTGTACTAGCGGCCCGCCCCGGCTTCGCACTGGTGTTTTTTTTATTTTTAATAATTTTGAGATATATTTATAATTTGTTCTTTATAAAGGGCATAATTATTTTTTTTATACCTTAGTTCACGTTACTGAAGTTTTAGCAAAGATCCCTTATTTATTCTAGTAATAAATATAGCCCATGTTACTCAGGGGTAATGTAGCATTCTAATGATGAAAGAATTTTTAAAATCGGTTCCGTAGTTTATGAGCTTATTCGTTACAAACATACAAAAACACATGGTTTCCTCTTTATAATATTAGTATAGATTATAAGTGTAGACTAGCGCTCCGCCCCGCCTTCTTTTGAGTTAAATAAATATATTATAGCCTACGTTCATCCGGGTAATGTATATTTCAATTTTTTTTTTTTAAATGTGTCGTAATTACTGAGATTCACCTCGATATACACACAAATTGATATAAATTATTAATATAAGCAACGCAGTATATTCCATAGATAGAATAGTAATTTAATCAAGATTTCGTAATGGTGATGAACCGTTACGTTACCAAATTGTTCGCTTGCATATTAATTCTAGTAATTGTATATGCAAGAGATGTCTTCGAGAAAGAATTCGATTGTGATTATATAAACATTTCTCGGAAGCGCCAAGTTCGGCGGCTTGTGTCGACCGTAAGCGATCAACACGGCAATATTACGTAAACGTTTACACACTCACACCCCTGCATTAGGATTCCCTGTGTTGCGGGTGGCATGGACATACACATATATGACATCACAAACACCCATGACCCGAGAACAAACATTTATCTGTCACATAAATGTCTGCCCCGGCCGGGAATCGAACCCGGGACCCCTCGCTCGGCAGGCAGGGTGACTACCAACTGGGCTTTGGGGTCGTCAATATTAAATGTCGTTGAAGCCTAATCAATAACGTTGATTAAAAAAAGTCATCGATTTTGATGTTCCTTGATGTTCCTTATGACTTTGTTTATTTTTTGTCGATTTGGTGAAAAAAGATCACAGGGGGGCCAAGTTCTGTAGTACATAATTTAGTCCCAACGTGAATATTGCGGTTGTTTGCGCGGTTTAAAATAGTTTTTAAATATAAATTGATACAAAACGTATAGCTTCACAACGTGCTAAACATTTTTGAGTATTTTTTTTTAATCTTAGTATATTTATCGTTATTTATTATTGTTCAATATTTTTTTTCCTTTTAATATATACAGATATTTAGCTTCTAATTACAAGATTACAAGAGTTTCCAGATCAACTAAACTTAGAGTTTAAGCGTTAAGCACTTTTAAAATTATTATGATTGAGTTAAAGTAAATGATATAAATAGAAATTTTAGATCATCACTCTTTGAAAGAAATAAGAGCTAAATAAAAGAAATAAAAAAGGTTTCGGTAAACGGAAACGCCTTAATAGACTTAAATCGTTGCAAGTGATGTCGGTGTCGAGCTCGACTCGAAATTGTTCATATAAAACACACTTGGATGAGGCGTCGTGCCTAAGTTTTTTTTTTGTAATTGGCCGCCGCACTGCCGTGTATCTATATAGTTTAGCATATTACCTAATGCCGTATTGGTACGGCCTAGAATACTCCCCTCAATCCCATGCTGGCAGAACAGGGTTTCGTAAGAGGCGACAGAAGCCGGCCCGATTGGTGGTAGGGCTTCGCGTAAGGATTATCTGTATTAATATTAAGTCATTAATATTATTACTGTTATTATTATTTTTCCGTGAAG
>PDGT01000020.1:3549593-3597560 GCA_003671415.1 Megathymus violae | reverse complement strand
AGAAGCCGGCCCGATTGGTGGTAGGGCTACTTTAGGCTAGGCTTTACTGTTATTATTATTTTTCCGTGAAGCCTGCCTGGCTAGCTACCACCCTCCTGCTTGAGTCAGTCGCCAAACGACTGCTTGTGTTCCGGCTGGGGGCTTGAGAGCCAGTACTTTCTTTCTTACCGTCTTCTCATTTCCTGGCCGACAACGCATCAGTGATACCTTTGGTTTTGCTGAGTTCCATGAGCGAAGGTTACTACTTGCCATGAAGTTGCTCGTCTGCTCGTTTGTTGGCTATGAACATAAAAAATAAAATTTTGGCAAATCTAAATTTGTGAAACCAGGTGGTCATTTAACATATTGTTACAAACTCTTGTTATCAAAGTTCAAAGAAACTCCTTTCAAGTCTTATACAAGACTCACCTCCATTTTACAGGACTGTATTCAAATATGAAGGCCGAAGACTCAATCTTTTTTTTAATAAAACGGCTGTCATATTAAAAGACTACAGCTTATTTTAAAAGACCTCGCGCTTCCGTCAAAACATCCAACTCAAGATCTTAAGCCAAAATGCAGCGAAAATGTACGTTTTGGGTCTTGCGACAAATTACTTTAGTCTTTAGTTTTATGACTCAATACTTAAGAATTAAAAGACTACACTAATCGTGAGGCATAAAAATGGGTCGAATATTTTCAAAAGAACTTAAAAACTGAGTATCTTTCATCATCATTATTACATCGAATGTATGAATTGTGGAGTAGACTTCCCAAATCGGGTGTTTGCACATTGCCGCTTCTATAAACATATCCGCGGGTAACACGTGCCATCAAATGACTCGTTATATCGTAAAGTTAAAAGTTTCTAATTTTTTTTACTACCGCCGGTGAACATATGTAATACTAAATGCGTAAATATCATTGTCAGCCTAAACATAACCATTTAACATTGCAACTGTAACTCGTAAAACATATAAACATAACACAATTGAATTTAATTGTACGTTGGTAGTTGGCCAGACGGATAAAAATGTCTATAATGTCATTTCATTAGTCTCTGTTTACCTTCGTTGATCTGTGCAGTAGTCATTAGTCAATCGTTCGGAATCGTCGCACCCCTTAAGATGCTCCAACGTTAAATTTTAACGTTCCAACTCACGCAAAGTCTGTTTCCCGTCAGCCGACTTTTCAAAACACATAAGTTTTCCAGGAATTCTCATGGCCTGGTAAACGGTAAACGTCTATTTCTAGATACTCGCCAGTAGTAATGAATGATTCACTTTTTATATCGGCTTGTTTATATTAATGTGGATGAGGAATTCAAGTGGAATATCTGGAGTTACCATAATTTGTCAGCCAATACCGTTCGAAACCACGGGATTAGAATATAAAGATGTTAAAACCTTAACCATACTGTTTTAAAATTAGTTCAAATAAAAATTTAATAGTAAGTAAAAGAGCCATGCCGAGATTTAAAATACTAAGATGTGTAGTAAAACAAAACCATCTCCTTTAACCATTGTTTTCTTCAATTAATTATTATTATCAACGGAGTCCTTCAATTTCCGCAACGCATTAGCAGAACGCAAGAGTGTCCATATACGATAGCATTTATACTTAATATGCAGTACGTGCTATTTAACTGTCTAAGAGCATACAAAATAATTGTTTAATATATACCAGTTCTAGGAGAACGCTGCTCCTATAGCCATCGGTTCTTCTAAAAAAAATAATCATTACGCTTTAAAAGGTATTTAGCGCTCCTTTTACGTATATCACTTGATTCGACTCGATTCGGATTTTATTTCTATATGAAACTTCTAATGTATCCTTATCCAGTGTGTTTTTTACATATGAGTGTCCCATAATCAATTTGATCTAGAAGTCCTAGTTATATAGTGAAGACAATATAAAATTACCTAATATTTATGATTCTCGATTTGGCTTGAATGCCCAAAAGTTTGAAAATTAAGTTAAAAAATGAAGTTTCGCGTATGGTTGTCATGATTCGCAACGCTTCAATTTTTTATTTAAAATTGATAAACATTTACGTCCCACCATACAAACAAAAATTAAACTAAGTAACGCATTATTTTGTCACAAAATCCATTTCATGTCTATTAAGGAAAAAAAACTCAAAAAAATCGTGCTTTTCATAGGCGTGCCACTCATAGGTAGGTATGTAAAGGCGTGGTACACGTTTTAAGGACATACTTGATTACTGGTTCTGTTTAAACTTACGTATTTTGAAAGCTCCCTTCACAATTATAATTTTACTTTTACTTTTCTTAACTAAATACTTTACTTCGCGCAGTTAGTGTGAAGACGTGTATGGAGTAAGCTATGATTTCACACTGGGTGTGACGAATCTATTTACATTTACGACGACTAAACATATTGCAAAAAGTAAGTGTGTCACTAGACCTACTGAATCACATACATTGCGAAATGCTTGAAGGTCAATTTTGTTTTGAAATAGCTTTCATGACATTAGTATTTTAAAACTTGATCCTTTTATTTTTTTAATTAAATAATTAGCATAATATGTTTATCAAGAAGCACTCACAGACCGACGGCTAGTCGGTTGTTTTAAGACGGTATAAAACTTCCGACATTTAGTGTAATCAACTTTTAATGTAATTTAACAGTTCACACTAAAGCAGCGTGGTAGAATACGTTCTATGCTTCCTCTGTTACCAAGAAAATCCTGAACCTTCCAGTGACGCCATTTGTTAAGAATAAACTATCTGGGTCGATAGAAATCGCAAACAATGCAAAATGCATGCAGACAAAAGAACTCTGCACACACAGATATTTCCATATATCGACCTCGCGCGTCCTACGCAAATCTATTCTAGCTCGGTCATTGTCATCAAACCACTTGATGTGTACACGCGAGAGGATATAAAATTATAATAACGCTATTCACCTTAGCCCCCGTTTACTACATAATAAATACAACAAAAAGTGATATTAAACGGTTCTGTGAATAAATTAATAATGAAGATATGAATCCACCAACCGTGAAACGGAACGGTACAAGCTTACGACCGGCAGCGTGCACTGACGTCTTGAAAAAAATTAATTTGACGTTTGTGATTTGATTTTGATTTTACGTCATTTCATAAATTTTGTGTAAAGTATTAATTTGAGTAATTCAAAGTGTGATAATAATTACCTTTACGTGATTTGATATTGTGATTGTTTTATATTTTGTGGACATTGTATCTTTCGGCGCTGGTAAGTGAATTTTACTAGTTCGAAGACATGTATTCTACCTCCGATGGTTGAAAACTTTTTTTGTTTTAATGGTTTATAAAAGCTGCAGCGATACTCGGTACCGTATGTTCTTGGTACCCCTGATTTCTTTATATAGATGGCTTGCTAACATGACTAATGTTTTTGAATATCTTCAATACAATGATATAACATTTATTATTAAGAAATTTAGCATGACTAATTGATGAATGTATAGATTATTAAATAGTTCGCCGCGTCCCAAACATGAGTATACATAAATTTATACTGAATCTTTCCTGTATGTAAATAGTGGATCGTCATATCATTACGTATGAATATCGAAATTTGGTCAAAAATATGTAATGAATTGAAAGTTTGAGTCATTTTAACTTTCTTTACCTTGAATCCTTCGTAATAAATTTTTTTACCATTAATTGGTTCACTAAATAATTGCTTTAAAGCTATTAGCAAACACCACACTGTCTTGAAACAGTTGAATATTTATTTTTAACATCTCTGATCGACCTCAATGACAGATTGCAATCAAGTCTTGTTTCTGATCGAGTTAACATACCCTATGTGTTTTATGACATTCAAAGACAACTTTTGAAGTTGGAATTATTTATTCCTTTGTTATTGATATCATAATAATGCTTAGCCAATTTAGTAAGATTGCTTCTAAAAGAAGGAAAATATATACATAATATATATTAAACTATTATTTCCTAATATGAGCAGAACCGTCCAAAGGTATTTCAATGTGTGTTTATTGTTAATGTTATACAATCACCAAAGATTTCGTCACTCTGTAGGCGCGGTCCCTTCTGGGCTAAAAAGTTCTCTTCTAAATAGGTAATAGCTTGTTGACGCAATAAAATAGGTTCAACAGTTGTAGCACATCTCGTTATGAATCTGGAAATTATAGAGACCTTAATGAACCATACTATAATGTAGGAATGTTATGGAATTGAAATTTCAAATCTGGATATGGATATGGATATATGAATAATGTTTTATTACTTTTAGTTATGGGTATGACATTATTTCGGATTATCTGATTCTTTCAAATAATTTTGGATATTAGATGATTTAGGACTTGTAAAAAATTTTTATGTATTTACTAGGGAAGAGTTTGGACTTTCTTTCTAGGTATTATTTAGCATTATAATCATATAGTAAAAACCATAAAAATAAAATAATAAAAATGTCAAAAGATTAAAGCGACGCGGCTAGTGTACCGGCTCAGACAGCGAAAACCAGTCATAACATGTTTAATTTTGACTACCCCTATCCAGAATTATTCGAAACGTTTTTTATCAGATTTTTTTACGATTTCCGATATCCGATAGCTTCATTTACTGATACGGAGCTCCATAACATCCCTATGATGGCATTATTGTAATGCAAGTACTTATATGGTTATTGACAATTCAGTCCATACTTATTTGTTTCAAAAGTAATAAAAGCATGTTCAAGACATTACAAGCCCCTTAAATCAAGATGTCCATCTCAACTATCATTAATTAGGATTGCTATTTCATACCAGATGTTACAATTGTCTGTAATTGTATATCATGTCGAGTGAGTGGTAATCTCAACATGTGTATGGTTGTTTTTTTTTAACTGTTAAAAATGTTAGCTCCTTATTTTGTTTTAATGTTATTTATATGGCTGGGCTGGGTGATTACTTTTTACAATATCGAAAAAAAAAGAGTAACAACACGTTGCAGTTGGTAGCATACAATTTATGATTTATTGTTTTGATTTTGATTATTTATTTAGGCATTTCCTAGTTATTTCTTGTGGACATATTCATTTTACACCTTTAGAAGTTTACAAAAACTTTTAAACCCCGTAAAGAAAATCTGTCCAATTTTCTCAATTTCTTTAATTAACTGTTTTGATTATGTATTGGATATTTAAGTGAATCAGGTTTATTACATATTTGTCAACATGTACACTAATAACCAAAATGACCGATACTGTATGTTAAATATATTTTATAAATCTCAGTTTAAGTTTTGTTGTTGATATTAGAGCCCAACACAATATTTTTTTAATTGACCTGTGTAGCTGGCTGCATGTATCGCTGTACACATTTCTATTTGGTACATTTGTAACATTATGGGTTCATGTTAAAGATATTATTTTTCACAGAAGATAATCATACTTATAATGTAAGATGGACTTATGGTTACAGGACAATACAGAAGTTGTGTTAAGAGAAATAAATTATGGCTTTGTTGCTCCTTCTCAGAAAAATTTGTAATTATATTTTTGTAGATGTAGGATTTGTGAACTTAAAGATACTGTTTGTCGCCTTGGGAGGACCGGATACCAGTTCTTTATACAATTTAAATACAGTAAAGCATTGAATTGTTACACAGATATAATTTACAATTATTATCAACTTCATTAAATGACTCTACTTACTATCTGCCACTGTCCATTATATAATTAAATATAACGACGGATAATCAGTGTGAGATTCGTCTGGATCACCTAATCTCTCCACACTGATCTCTTGGATTAATAGGTAGTGGGATCTTTGTAGAACTCGTGGATATCATCACCATACCTGCCGATTCATCTCAGAAACGAGCTGGTGTAAATTACAGGCGTTTCAGTTTGAAGGGTGTTGAGACATGGGAGTTTCTACTTTTCGACGCTACTTCAGAATGGACCCGTGTGGTATTGAAAGAAAGAATTAATTATTCAACTTTCACAATAACGACAGAAATATAATACACAGTAATGAAAAAAAAAAACACAAAGAGACTAAAAGAAAACAAAAATAATAATTAATCGATCTATACATAATTATAAAAAAATTCAAACGATCACTTTCTGTACATGAACGATATATAAGAAATTGAAAAACTTGTTAGGGGCCTTTATTAACGCAATAAAATCCAAAACAAAGTAGTTAGCATTTTTGTCTGTTTGTCTATAGATGCGTTTGTGCGCGCTAATCTTAGAAAAGGCTTAACCATTTTCGATATGGTTTTCACTAATGTATTGAAGTGAGAATCACTTCATATTTAAAGTTCGTTTCGATTCAATCCGCCAATAAATAAAAAAGTTATAAATTAATATATTTGTAATTAACAGAACGATAAAAACCCTGTTCTAAAACAATGCAGGTACTATTTCTAAGTGTAATGCGTTGCTTTTCTGAAGCCAAGTGATCGCCGTTAGCTGGTTGGTAACCAAATAAAACCCTCACACGTTGTTTTGACCGTCTTGGGATTGCGCGATCTTATTTTGGAAATCGTTTGTTCTTCTTCTGGTAATCTATTTGAAAAATATTAGTATAAAACGTATCCGCCAGTAGTCTATATCCGACAAATATTTCCTTCAATGCTATCACCACACTTCTCATAATTGTACCCGAAAAATATTCTTCTCTGGTGTCATAACATAAAACACACCTGTATATATTAGCTGTCCCATTACTTACTTAAAGTGTACATACACTCTGCGATGATGTGTACACTTCAAATTCAACAATGAATTCAATGTATGCGTGTTATAATGAATAATTAAACGGTATATATACCTATTATGTTGAATGTGTGCCAATTGGAACAATGGGGGCTAGTAAGCGGCGATATGTTAATTTATTTTATTCACATGCACATACCGAAGCCGTGTGTTATTGGGCTTGTTTAAAATTATGTTATTGCACAGACTTAAATATTATATTCTGAGCTAAAAACACAACTTATGAGCCGTATTAAATGTATGTATAATTAAGTTCATCTAGACACAAACGTGTTCCACGTTCAAGTGCAAGAGGATTTTAGTTTTTTGTGGGATTAATTTTAGTTTAGCACAGCCATTAATGTCATGGGTAGGCGAATAATTTATGGATGTTATTGTTAAAAATGAGGATTCCAAACATAGATATTAGTCGACATCGTTCAAGTTTTAGTTTCGGTTAAAAATCGACACGTTCTTAAGTATTTTATGGCCAGATAAAAGATTATAGAAGCGCGCGGTTGAAGCGATGTCAACTGAAGAATTGAAAAGGCAATATATCCGCTTAGATGTTATTTTTGTTATGTAACTAATGGACAATCTAGCAGACGAGACACAATGTTGGTAAGCGGTCATGGACATCAGTAACACCAACGGCATCGCCTGTTGTTGCTGACCAAAGAGGAAAACGGGAGATTCGCATTATTACTGGCTCTCGGGCATTGTGACCGAAACACGTATAAAACATTTTTCGGTTAAGGTAGAAGGAGGGTGCTAGCTAGCCAGACGGGCAAAATACCATCTACCACCGTGCAAGTGCCGTCTGAATCAAATTGGGTGGTACAGAGCCCAGCGACCTCCAACAGGGAGGGCCAAATTATTGACCAGATATATTTAGTGACAACAAGACTTTACTATGAAATTATAATTTTTACGAGGCGGTTCATATGGGACATTATTTCAATTAATTGAAATTATTTGAATTTGAAAAGTAATTGTTACAAATAAAAAGACTACATTAATTTCGTACATGCACGTTGATCAGACTTATATAAAGCATGTAAAAACGTTGATTACATAAATCTGACCGACCTTGATAGCGAACGAAAATAGATAAGTAACGCTTAATCCTTGATATTAAATTAATTTATTATTTCGTAACGTTATTGACGATTTTTACACACGCTAAATCGTTGTAATATGTGTTAGACAAAGATGTGTGATTATTTTCTGATGTTTTCTTGTAAGTTATTTGATTATTATACGCATTTTTAGGATTTTTATATTCACTTTCTCGGTCTCAAACATAAGGAATTCAACATTAAAATCTCATCGTAGTTACTGCGAGATGTCATTCGTAACATCAAATATCACTCATTAGTTTCAAACGTCGTCAATTTTCGTCTCTTACACCATTTATGATATCCAATGCATCCATATCTAAACCTGATCCAGGTATCCACACGCCCTCAACGTCCCAAGTCTAATTCACAGTCTTCACACTTCATCATTCACACACACACACACATTTAAGCGTAATTTTACTGTTATGAATCATCGACTGATTCGACATTACTCTAATTTCCAGATACCACTTCCGGCAGTTTGAATCTCTTGACACCGTCATCTACAACTAGTCGGATTCGAGACTTCACATCTCGCATCCAGGAGCGAGCCGCCTCCAATCTCCAGCCGAACTACCTAGCCCAGCCTACGCCGGCACTCACGCCAAGCAGAACACCCGAAGACCAAACACCGACGCCCAGAAAATTTGACAATCTGCTCAAGCCGCCCCCCAAAATATACATAGATACTGCCAGTCATAGATCTCGTTCACATCATAAAAAGAGGGACGACCTACCTCAAAAGAAACCCAGCTACCTGAATCTCGCTTGCTCAGTCAACGGCTACACGAACCTCACCACATACGATTCTAAACTTCGACAAGACATTAACAAGAGCCGTGAAGCGTCCCCAATAAGGCCTATCACACACAACTACCAGTACCGCAGTGAAAATACCTCGTTACTTGTGCCCGTTCCGGTCAGTGCGAACAAACTGTTGGTCCCTACCTTCGGGCCTCATGATACCCGCGCCGATTTGACACATAAAGCGCCTACCAAGGCGCACACTGACCCCTACCTAGCTTCGCCCGTGCATGCCTACATGGCTGCGGAAAATAAGCAGCTGAAAAACGATTTCCTCGGCCCCAGCATGACGACCGCCAGTCGTCCGTACATATCCAACGAGAGCAAGAGCTTTGCCACGTCCATGCTCCATCAGAAGGACGAGGTTGACAACACCAAGGAGATTTTCAAATCGAGCTATTCTGAAACAAATTTCAGACAGACAGTTACCACTAATGGAAAAGAATCAAGATTCAGCTCCGAGTCATATACGATTTCATCTAACGGTGTGTCGAAGAGAGTCGAAATCACAAAGGAAAATGGAGAGAAGTTGACGAGCCCCATGAAGAGTTTCATCCAGCAGCGCGTGGAGAGATTATACGGCCCCGGGGCGCTGGCGCAAGGCTTCTTCAATCAAAAGCGACATAAACTGAAAAGTCAGAGCGAGGACGACGATTTGAAAGTGTTGACTGAAAAGTCTTTGAATTGTCAAAGCGATAGGCTGGTGTCGCCGAGGAAATCCAACGTCGGTGTCGACACCGAAAACGTGTTGTCTAGTCCAACTGATGTTGACGCCACCGTTCTGCCTGTCCTCAGGCATTTGCGGCCGGAGTTCCGGGCGCAGTTGCCGATTTTATCCCCGAAGAAGAGTTTCAAATCGGACCTGTCACCTCAGACACAGGAGCAAGACATTCCAAAGCCAGTCAAGACTGATACAGAGGAGATAGTTGTGTGTGACAAGACTAGTGATGTTGTGACAAATTGTGTAACTGTGATAAGTTTGAACGATTCTGATAACGTGGTTAAGGAAGTGAACGGTGTGAATGGCAATGCTAATGGGGAGGTGGTCAAGGATGCTCATTACTTCCTTGATTTGGAGAAGAAGGAGACTGAACGTTTGATCGCGCTTGCTGTCAGTGCTGAAAAAGAATTGGAAATTTTGCAAGTGAGTGTATATCTTCTTGTGTAAATGATTAAGAAGTCATTTAATGTTATTTCATTCTTATCATACGTAAACAAGTATGTCTCTTTCGCACTACAAATAAACAATTTATGAGTTCTATATTTTTTAGAAAAGTATGATGAATATCTAATTTATTAGCAAGTATTATTATGTTGTAACCACATTTATCTAACTAAATTTATAACATATATGATGTTCACCTTCAATCTTCTGAGTACAATGGCCATATTGAAAATTAGGAACACAAGTCTGACGTTAAAACCTTGGCGTTAAGTCTGTAAATGTTGATGTCAAAGAAGAAGAAAAATAAGTTTTTAATGATTTTTTAGCAATTTTTTTTCACACAAGTCAAATTATTTTGGGATGTCTCCTTCAACAATTCAAGGTATAAAACTTTTAATTAGTATTCAATGGCATTCATATTCATCGTCATAAGCCATAATGGCAAGGTAACAATCTTGAATAAGCGGTTTGTTTATTTTCTTGGTTATGGTTCATATAAGTAAAAAGGAAAAATAATTATGTAAGTTGTGGGAAGGTTCCTCAGAAACTTGTGATGCAGTGGGGCTACCTCTAATGAAAAAATATAGTGATATGTCATATATTCTCAATTTGTTGAGAGATTTATGATCTGGAGTTAATTGATAGTATCAGGTGTTACTTTGCGGAAACTCATTGTTATTAAATTTGTGCTTGCGTTGCAAAGTAAATTAATACTAATTCAATGATCTGAATTTATTCGATACCATGCCTCCACAGCCCCTTGATGCATGAAAGTGTTTATTACTAGTGGCTATTGTTTCTTTTCTTTACTGATGCATACAGACAGTGTTTAATAATCATCATCTTACAAGGATTTTTCTTGTTTAGGATATCCGCTTGGTGATTATTCCATATGTGTGTGTGTGTTTGTGTGTTATTATTGATATCGGTTACATTTCAGAACGAGGAGAATATCAGTGAGGAGGTACTGGGCTTACTGAGGTCCGCGTCAGGGAAAGCACGGCTCCTGGCGACACAGAAGATGCAGCAGTTTGAAGGTGCGTACCAAAATTATTTAAACGATTACCGTCTATGGTCCAAGAAAGGTCTTCAGACGACGCAGGCGCTTTCGACACACCGCATAAATCCGCACTGGGGTTTGGAGTTATAAACTCCGCTCCTTTATGAGAGCCTTCCAAAGCGATTTCAGTTGAAGGTTCATTGAAGTAAGTATTGGACCTCACATGACACATTCCCTTATATTATACTATCCCTCATGTCCTCATTGTACGTTTCTAGGTCTCTGCTACAACAACATAAACTCTCAACCCGATGAGCCGTTCCCGACGACTGTCCAAGATCTGTGCGGCTTCTGGGACATGGTCTGTCTACAGGTGCGCAACGTGGACGCGCTATTCCACCACATCGCGAGACTTAAGGAGAACAGCTGGCAGGAGGTGGGTGCACTGGGCCACGATGTTGGGTGTAAAAGATAAGTGACGTGTTAAAGCACAGCTTATAGGTAAAGGATATTGTGATATAGATGAACAGCTGGAAATAACAGTGCCGAATTGTTGCCATGTGCTGAGAGGTTTCTTTCGCCGTTTCTTCTACTCGATGTTAAAATACATTTTCGAAACGGTAGTAGAAGCAAAAAATTACGCGCATAAGTGTATTTACAGAATACCTAAATAATTAAATGATTGTCAATATTAATAGGATGGTTCGAGATTCGGGGAGATAGACTGTCCGCAAATACGTGTAATGAACGTATACTTCCATCTCTTCTCTCTTTCTCTCTCTCTCGAGAAATTGTGCATTTCCACCATATCGCGAGGATCAAGAAGAACTGCTGGCAGAAAGTGAGTGTAGCGGTCACGCCAGATTAATGGACTTAGGGATTAATTGAGCGTGTTAATGGATATACGGGACTATTATGGGCCAGTGTGGTGGGCATATTGGCTGCGGTGTTCCATGTGTGTGATTTTGTATTTTTTTAATTTAATACAAACACAAATTGTAAGACAAGTCACATGAATAAACTATTTCAATGTTGTATTCCAGATAGCGTCCCCGGTGTCGAAGCCGACGCTGTCCGCGTCGCCCGCCAGGGGGCGCGCGCGCGCCACGCCGCTGGTGAAGAATGAGAAGGCGAGGCTCGCGGCGGAGAAGCGCGAGGCTGACAGGAAGGCCATGTTGGAGCACCGCAGGTCTGTTGTGGTAGGGAGGGAGAGAGAGAGACAGACAGACAGAGAAATGTTCGATGAAAGATTGAAATATGAGAAGAATACGGGAGGATATGCAAGGAGGGATGTAAAAGGGGAGAAAGGTTGATGGGGAAATTGGAAAGATGAGTATACTAGAGTTGAAGGAGAATGTGTGTGTGTGTGTTGCATATGTTTTTCTCTTGAGATAGTTTGATCGATAATCCGTTTGAACTTATGTTCCAGGAGGGTAGCGCGAGAACGACAGCTAGCGACCCGAGCGTCCCTGCCCACCACCAGCCGGGAGAACGACAACGAAATGGGAATTGAAGGCAGTCAGGTGGGCATATCGATATTTAGGAACACATTTCTACTGTCCCTTCATGTCAGTTTGACCTATGTGTATACATATACATAGACTCTTAATTTAATTACTATCAACGTACAGAGCACCGTTTGTTATTTTGCTCACGTGACGAGCTGATAATGATGCAATCGTTTTATTAATGTGCCCATTGACTGCAAATGAGAGAAGCAGTCACATCACAGATGGCGATATTGATCTTCCTATGACAATAATGTCAAGAATAATTTCTATATATATTTAAATCGAATTTCAGATGTAATTTCAAAAGTAAATGAATTTTTTCACATCATATTTTGCTATAAAAGTGTATTATGATTTTTTAATCCGTATTTATTTACGGAACGTGCCATGCTATGGTGAAGTCGACGGGGGAAGGAGCGGTATAACCGCGAGTTAGGCGCCAACATTACAATAAAATTATGAAAACTTCTATTCTTCTAGTCTCTTTCTTACTCTCTTCTAATTTCCTGGCCGACAACGCATCAGTGACACCTTTGGTCTTGCTGATGTCCACGGGCGACGGTGACCACGTACCACCAAGTGGCACGTCCGCTCGCTTGTCGGCTATTAACATTTAAATAAAAACCACATTTTTGTTATTACAGTGAAAATGGGTAGTTGGTGAACAAGATGTTTGTTCGAAAAAAAATGCTTCCTTAAACTTTACATAAGAAACTATACAATCAAAAATTGTTTACGTCAACTTTTTTTATAAGAAATATAGAATTAAAAAAAATATCATCCGTATCATGCTCACCGAAACAGATCGTAGCGATCTATTGAACAGACCTGGTGTGGCTGCTTCCCCTTGGTCAGTGACCTCGAGCAGAAGAGAGATTCATTCGGGCCTGAAACAGGTTGGAGATCCCGACACCGTAAGACCTAATAACGAACGCACTTGAATATTGTTACTGTGTGTATTTATTTATATGATTCTTTGTTCGTTCGTAGGAAGTGGAAATCTTCGTGGGCAAAAGCGCGAAACCAGTCAAGGACGCACCTAAAGGCGACTGCACAAGCGCCGACCGTGACATCACCGTCGAACAGAGCTGATTTGACACGAGTAATAATATCTTATATAGTATTTAACACTGTCGAATAAAAATTTGGACGTGGCGTACACAGATTATACAGACAGACAGATTATATTTGGAGGGTAGTTTTTAAAATAATGCGCATATTTTATACATACATCCTTGGATACAAATCTATTGTGATAACAAATAAAAAGGGCGTAACATACTACTTCTCACCTAGTTCATATAAAAGTTTGATGGGAGATGCCTCTACTGTATTTTAATTAACACTACATATAATTTTTCCGGAGGATGTTTTGTTAACGATGTTAAATACAATGCCAAAATCGATTTCGTAGATCAACAGACAGACAAATGTTATTTTACATTTATTATTGATGCATTTGTGTTAAATATGAATATTTGAGGGTATTTCAAAGTTTTGTTTTTGTTGCACAAACAATATTCTAATCAAGCCTGTGACTTGTTAGTATTTCTGTCTGTATAATCTAAATGTGCAATATTTTAACTAAAATTATTGTATTTCATTGTAGAAGTTTATAATTGTATGTTTTTTTTGGGCACTTAGTCGACTGGTTATCAAATTTTATAATACAAATAATCCAACTATATGTCAGTATTAAAGTCTGTTTTTAAAGGGATTCCCTTTAAAATCGGTTGTATTTTATGTCATCGACCTAAATGCCCTTTGGGTACCAGTATCGCACTGATCTCTTGTAACTGAAAATGATTCAACCACGCTGCTCCATTGCGGTTTGGTTTTTTCATAGTGGTTGGTTATTATATTAAAATTCTCAGAGATACAATAATTATAGAGAACGTAATATTTATAATGTTAACATTTTGACTTTCAATATTAAATATAAATATGCTTAAAAATACAACATATTTAATACTAGGGAATTCGTATTTAAAGGTATCACTGGTAAATTATTACATAGATTCCATCTCAGTACTCGAGGGTAGCAACGCGTCTGTAACTCTTCAAGTAGGACTGTTACAGTCTTATAAAGTTTGAATGGTAATTGGATATAGACGAAACGGTTTTAGTTCAGTTTCATGAAAAATATTACATAAATTATGGGCGTATGGTTTAAAACTCACACTACCGTGTAATGTACAAATTTCACATCATAAACATGGACGCACGATAGATATATTTTTCGTCATACTTCAAATTGGTAACCAGCTCGGTTGCAACGCAGTCGACATTGTGAGTACCCTCCTAATATTTACATAAAATTGAACATGTGATATACAAAATTTACTTGCGTTACCTACCTACATTATCAGTGATCTGTGGCAAGCCTGATGTGTAAGATTCGTTGGTCGAACTCAACAAACGCATCCATTGAGAGTTTTAAACGTACTACCTTTCTATTAAAATGTCCGTGATGGAGCAATATTATGTGCATATATATACCCTACTCATTGACATTGTAAAATATATGTATATTTTCCGTCTAAAATGCTTATGAAAATCAACTAAGTAAATACAAAAATACCTTCACATACGGACTGAATGGTGCATATGTTCTCAAATTCGACGTGGTTTTAAAAATACGAAAGGTAATAGGTTAGGTTAACTCCATGTGTAACTAAAAAATGTCATATGAAATACCAGCCTAAGACATTGAAAGTAATGTAAAATTGAAAGTTTTGTGATAGTATTGAACCTAAATAATTTTAAAATTTATAAGACGTAATTTCTTATTTTATAATTTCTTATTTGATCCCGATTTATATATATATATATATATATATGCCTTATTTTTCATATTCATAAGGGTAGTAGATCTTCATGGACTTAGTTTCGTGAGAATTTATTAAGAATTATAATTGAAATCGAAGTTTAAATAGAGTTTTGACAAGTTTCATTTAATAATTTAATATTGATGTTGTTACATTTATGATTTGATATATTGACTGCTTGAGTTTTATTGAGATATGTTGTTTTGACATGATTTATATTAAAATTGATGCAAAGAATTATTTTGGATTCTGAATTTATAAATTGTTTTAATTGAAATGACTTAATACTTCAATTTGTTTTAATGAACATTCAAAATGGCTTTACAGTCATTGAACTTGCATTTTATGTTTCAATGTAATAATGAAGATCAGTAGTTTTTTTTCTTTCCCTTTTAAAACAATTATACAAAGACTTTTTATTGCTAATATCATCAAACAATAAATTGACCTGAAGCATTTTTGTATAAAAAAAAAACCCAAAAAAAAAGTATTTCATAGTTTAATAGCTAAATGCCCAGAATCTAAATTTAAGCGGCTGATTAAAAATAATGAAATACATAATAATATAAACAACGACCAAATAATAATATGGTACTAATAATAGTTTATTTCAACGGTAAATGAATAATTTAATTAATGCTGTGAATATTTTTTAATTTAGCCCCGTATAATATGTACTAATAATTTTGCTCAAATGTATTGTATACTTGTCCAGTGCTTGTCTTTTCAAAATTGTTATTTATAAATTGTATGTAGTATTTAGTATATTTTAGCCAATAAAGTATATGGTGATTAAAATTGTTGGAAAATGTGTCTCGAAGATAGTTGTAATCCTTGAATTATATCTGATTATGAAGTTGAAATGCTATATGTAAGTCGAAACATAACTTATATTGCAAGTTTATACTGTTACAGTGATTTATTTATACTAAATGTCGTTTGCGGTGTCCAACACCGGATGCATTTGGTGGTGTCTGAATCAGGATGCAAATGAGTTTGTGTCCCAAACCATCTCTTTAATATCAAAATTGTAGTTGCCTGAATCTGGATACATATTTGTTCTGATGTCAGACACTATAATAGTCTGTGTCTACATCTAGATGCAATTGTAATGATGTGTGACACTGGATACAAATTTGACTGTGTCTGACACTGGATACACGTTTGTGCTGTACACCGTTGCACAACATAAAAATATTTATAACGTGATATGAAATTGAAAAGTGGATGAGGATATATTGTTTAAAATGTTAGTGATAGCGATTATTTGTTAAATAGGTTAATATATTGTAATGGTTTTTTTATATTTAGGGCGAAGTATGTATTCCGTGTAAGATTGATCATATATGCCCAATGTTGACGGCTCGTTACGTTTTCTACAATGCGGTGTTTTTACGCGTTTTTTAAATATATACTGTGTACGTACCGTTGTTTAGTCTGTGTGTAATTGCCTTGAGCGACTTCAACGATAATAAATCTGACACAGAATTGACGTACATCTATTCTGTTCTGTTTAGTTAAAAAAATAAACATATTGTCTAAATTTATCACGAATGTAGTTTGAAGCTGTTGTTTAAGAACTATACGGTATTATAAATTTTGATTCATGGTCAGAGTTTTATTATCGATGTAGGAGACAAGCCGCTCGACCTAAATGTTATTCTCAAATCAGTACGAGGGCTTTAAATATTCGACACGATAATGTCTTCATAGTTGTTGTATTGACACTTGACCACATACAGCGCTATATACTGCAGTATTCGTATGTCACAAGAAGCAAATGTCACAGTTTTGTTAAACTAAGGACAAGTATGGACACTAATGTATTTTTTTTAACTTCTCTGGCTTACTTTATATATCCGAATTTAAATTTAGATATATATTTCTGTTTATTATCAATGTTTTTATCATTTATGTTTTGCAGCTAAGTTAATCAAAACCTCCAAATTTTCGACAGAGTATCAATCGTACAACATTTTCCTGCTAAGCGAATTTACTTCAATTAAGTCACAAATATTTATTTTATCTATACACACTAAACCACATAATTTTAGACATGCAATGTTTATTGATGTTGCAAATAATTCTCAAGTCCCGTGAGCAGGTTTGAGGTCATCGCTTAAAACTATATATATAATTTTCTAATATTACACCAAGTTATGAAACGAATCTTTGTTTCACAATGAATTTATAACGAATATAGATTTTAATGTTTGTCCTTCTATTTATATGAACGTTGATGCATTTTATTCCGAAATATACGCCTCTTATATCCTATACTAATCGTTAGAATATATCACCTGTAAAATATAGTAATAAAAATGACATGACATTAACGTGATTTTATTTTGTATGAAATTACCTTTGCCTTACCGTGTGCTCCCGGTTGTTCTGCTCGGCGGACAGGTTCGCTATCGGCTGAACTGCAGTCGACAAATTGATAAGTGAAAATCTATATGCAAATAAAAATTAATTGCCGCACATAAGAAAGATTATTTGAGAGCGGCTTGTCCGATTTGGTTTGAGTTTTCTTTTCGCAATTGTCAGGACTTTGTCAGTATAAAATATTTTTTTGGGACATTCACAGTCTCATGCCGTCTCACCTTTTATATGAAAGTGTAAATAAAAATGTGACGTTGCTAAGTGTACTTCTCACTGGCCGTATTGGGATGGCCTGGAATATACTGCATCATTAGGACTGAGATGACTAAGATATGAGACGAAAATTTTGTTACATATTGAAAACATACATTTAAATCCTCATTAAACGAGCAGTAACATAATTAGTTGCGTCGAAAAAATTGTACATATAATAAAATTATAACTGATCGATTTCTGTACATGAATGATATGTGAAAAAAAATATTAGCGACATTTATTAACGCAATAGAACCCAAAACAATAGTTGTTAGAATTTTTGTCTGTGCGTTTATTCCCGCTAATCTCAGAAACGGCTTAACCGATTTTGTTCTGGTTTTCACTGATGTATTGCAGTAAGCGTCACTTAATACTTAACGTTTATTTCATAGGAATCCATCCATAAATAAAAAAGTTATGAATGATTATAATGTATTTCTAATTCACAAAACGGAAAAAACTCAGAAAAATGTAGATGCTATCTTTAAGCGTATGGTAGATTTTCCGGAGCAAAGCGAGGGCATTTGCTAATTGTACATATAAATTGAATTTGAACATATGTAAATATATGTAGAAAACTAGTGGCCCCGCAATGATTAAAAAGAGAGAGAGATAACAAGAGAGAAATAATTAGGTGTACTGATATTTATATAACCTATCGTCTGCGCAATTACTATTTGTCTTTAAGATGGGTCAAGCCGTTTTTGAGTTATCATGGGATGTACAGACAGCAAAAATTTTCAAAATGGTCAAATTGATATGAAATAAATATTTGTCATATTTTACAAAAAATTGGAATATACAGAGGCTCAACAGATTTATATAATAATAAAGATAAACCATTTTGCATATCTATGATTTATTATTATTGGGAATGAGATGAACCAGATTTTCCCAATAGTCATACAGGTAACATCAGAAAAATAGAAATTTCTTCAAATGTGTTGCCAGTGTTAAATAATAAACGATGGAAATTAGCCGTGAAAACTCTTATTGTAAACATTACAAATAACCAAGCCTTAAGATAAACTATTACAAATTTTAATCCAAGTCTAAGCCCACCGAGAATAAAACGCAATATCCAACGCCCATAAAGATAATTTTTAACTAATGTGTTATCATATTGTTTGCAAATTTTACAGCAGCAAGAAAAACTTAATATTTCAGCCTACTATTCAATCCTAAACTTATTCCTCAAATTAGATTACGCTCACTTCCTGATATCCTGGAGAATGATACCTGGTACAAGTGACGTCTAATGCCATGTGCCAAACATGTGGTATAAAATAGATCCTCCTTTCATATACGTCCACTTAACCCACCGTTGATGTTTACTAGCCTCGGCCTGCTGCATGGATTTCCTACTGAGGAGGCTTGGAGTAAATTATATTCCAATGTTCCCGTGTGTAATGGTGAACTGCATAATTCAACGTAATTATTAAAATTTCCGAATTCACCTTGAAATTGACAAAGCTTAATAACTGCAACTTTTTTACATAAATTATAATTAAGTGCACGAAAGCAGTCCTAGTGTATTGTCATATACTAGGAAGGTTCTTCACGGTAAATTATTTATCTACCTTACATTTTAAAATCATATATTAGGACATTTAAAGTATTCTGTAATAATATAATTAGAACTATAATGAAATGATATAAAATTTTTTTAGATAAATAATATATTTTAATAGACTACCATAAAATATAAGTCTATATTTAGTACTCTATGGTATTACCGACATTAAATTTGATTGTTCACAGGTGTGGTGATTTTTATTTTCCTTGTCTTGTTATTTTTACTTTGATACTATTCCTAAATTATTTTACATATTAAAAAAGTGATACATTAAGGTTATCTGTGTATAACGGACCACAATGATAACCTATAAAAATGAATCTATGGTACGATTTCCATGACAGGCTATGTTCTGTGTCAGTTACCAATTTTTAATACTGAAGTTCATTTTAGGTATTTATAAATGTACAATTATTACTTTTATAAATTATATTCAATTTTTTTTTAATATTTAAGCTTTTTATGTTGCAAAAATGATAAGATACGTATTAAAAGTACACGAACTGTCGGAATTGTTCCCGCGTGTTTCCTTCCCGCGCACGTCGCATTAGGTGGAAGTTGGTCATGGTCGTCCGCCAAACGGAAAGCCGCCATGATGGCTTTCTGTAAAGAACGTTCTATTACTAAACTTTCGATATTGTTTTTCATTAATTGTGACTGAGTGCGCGCAAAAATTAATCATGGGAACGAACTAGAGTGTGCAAAGTGAAGTTTACGGTCCTTTGGGACCTCCTGGTGGAGCTATAAAGTGTTTTACAAGTGCATTTTTGTGTCGACGCTAGCGTGTTTTGTTCTGTCAACAAAATGTCGAAGCTCTCGTTTAGGGCGAGGGCCCTGGATGCGTCGAAACCAATGCCGATATATCTCGCCGAGGACCTTCCGGATTTACCGGATTACTCGGCGATTAACCGTGCAGTACCTCAAATGCCCTCTGGTATGGAAAAAGAGGAGGAAAGCGTAAGTATTATGCGCATTTACTGAGTTAAGTCATCGCAACTACTGTGTGTCGGCCATTATGTTGTGCTTCATTTTCTTGCCGCTAGAGGCGGTAATATTAAATTTAAAATAAGCTTAATAACCATGTACAGCAGTAAAAACATATTGTGGACTTAAGGTGTCGAGTAGTTTTTCACAATTTATCAGAAAAATAAGTTTCCCAGCTTGTTGTCTTCACTTTGATTGTCAATAAGTTGTTGTCAAAAATTGGCGCGTTTCAGCACATGGTTTCTTACAGCCTGCGATGTTCCGTAGTTTTCTCAAGTGACTGCTTCTCGATGAATTTCTACTAAACCAAGCTGTTTTTTAGGGATTTAGCATGGGAGATATATATAGAAATATATCAGAACTTTACATGGTCACGGGCCGACAGATCATATGTTATTTGTTTACAAACATGTTTGTCGGCGCCGGTAAGCGATACGACAAATTATTGAGTAAAAATTTTTTTCACTACTAAGACTTCAAAGTAAATTACAAATAGTTAATGTCATTAATTTATTTTCATTTTTGTTTTTCACATTGTATTATATGTGTATGATTTAATTCCGTGGTTTATTTTATTTCAAAATCACAAGTAATACTTTAAATTATTTTGATATGAACATCTGTGCTTGCAGCGATTTTAGTTTTATTCATCTCTCATATTGGTCTAGTAGATAAAAAAGTGCCCTTGACGTTTTTTTGGATTTCTTGAAATAATAATTGTTGTTTTTATTACTATGTTTAAGTAATACATACATACATACATGCTTATTTTGTTTCCTGTAATTTTATCATTGTACAAAAATTCTACAAAAACAGTTTAAATACATTGCAAAAGCAATTTGAATCCTCTTAGAAAATCTTATTTGTCTTATTTTAACCTTCTGCTTTGCGCTTATAAATGATTATTCTCGACTGTTCTACAAATTAATATCATAAAATTTAAACACAGGTTTTAAATACAGGTATCCTTGTAGGAAACAGATTGTAGTAGCGTCTATTTCCTATATTAAGCTTATAATTAATTAATTTTCCTACTCGCTTGTAGTCATCGATAGTAAGCTTCTAAAAGGAATAGTCTTATTTGTGAGAAATCAGAGACGCTCAGCTGAGGAGTGAAATGAATGCATAGCTACTGTGGATGAATTAGACGGAATACTTTATTTGTAAAGCACATTCATTGAATCCTTCAGTGTAAAGTGCTAATGTATCTTTTTATTTATTGATATTAAAGTAACAATGAGGTGAAAGGACTTCACTCCACCTTGAGTCCAAACAAACTTCCGTTGCCAGTGTATCTTGTTTAACAACTAAGTTGCCAGTAGTGAATAGTTTTCTGGTTTTAGGGTGCTGGTTTGTATTAAACCTAATCTAATCCTGTCTATATTTATACATTTTAGTAAAAAATTTTACTTACCAGCCAATTAACCAACCTTGTTTTAGTATGGAATATCTAATATTTTTTACATATTTGCCTGCTTTGTTGGAGAGCCAGTAAAAATTAAAACAGCAAGTCCATCTTAGATGGCTAGTTACACATTGATGATTATGTACATGTGTAGGCAGCGGTGACCTGATAAGATCTGACTGTCAGCTGGTGTCTCAGTTAATGACATAAAAGAAGGCATAGGGCATGTACATTTTTCCATTTTGCTAGATAATAAATAATCTTCCTTTTTATACCTTTTGAATTTGAAATATTGCTGAGACATAGAGATAGGGATAAAAAGAACAGATGTTTAATGAGGGCTTTATGAAGTCTGTATAGATAACCATAATTAATTTCATATGGAACTACAATCCTTGTTTTGATTGTTCAATGTTTTGTAACATTATTATTTCAACTGGAAAGTCCCATTTTTTTATTTATATTTGAAGTAACAGCTAGTGAATTATCTGCTTGATTCTCGATTGGGTGTTTGTGACACCTTGTTGTATTATGTGTGTGAGTGTATTAGTAGAGGGGACTACCTGTTATGGTTTGTTATTAGTTACCGATTTATAAAACAAGATAGAGCAACTTTAGGTATAATTCTATATGAAAATAAACAAGTAACTAATTCACTGCTATTTATTATCAATAAATAGGAACACATAACAGATTAAATGCAGAAAGATCTTTGATGATGGTATGTGATATCCAGTCCCACTTTAGGGTATTTGAATTATGTTATTCCACTTCAAAGAAATTATTTATAATTAGAGTATCAAGACTAGCTGCATATTTATTGGATTGATTTTTTAAATATTTAAATATCAAATGAGTGTGCAGTCTTTGTCATTTAGTTGCAGGTGGCCTTCACAGCCCATACATATGACAACGGACATAAACATAGTGTTCTATATAGTCTTATTATTGGCTGTCATAGATGTATGCTATTTTAAATTATGATTAATGAGATGAAAATCCTCATATGTAAGCGATACCTCAGCCAACATCGGGCCAGCGATAGTCGCAGGATAACTGAAACTGTAATGGATCTTAATCTTTGGCTCACATCATCCATACCAATAGGCATACCAAACACTTTATTTAACATCAAAATCATAGAGGGCACAGTAGTTTACTTGGAAATTACCTTGCTTGCCAACTGGAGTGTACGATAAGTTCAAATCAAACATTTGTTTTTGGATCTGTGTTATTTGGTTATGTGTCATTTGTGTATCATCACCATCATTATCATTGCAATACATCATTGTCCCACTGTTGAGCTCTGGTTTCTTCTTACCATTAGAGGGAGTAAGTTATGTTCTGTCATGCTGGCCAGATGCTTGTTGGTAGACTTCACATACCTTTCAGAACTTGCGTATTTCAATCAGGAGATCGACGTTCAAACCACTAGGCTATCACTTTGTGTGTATATCCACGCCTTTCCTGATATACTTATCATTATATTTTTATTAATAGAAATATCTTGTTCCCAGTGGGAAATTGATATTGGGCGCTGGGAAATTCACTGCTTGTCTCAAGTAATTTATGGATTTATTAAACATAAACCACATAGCTGTTTTATGGAAGCAAAACCGCAGTAATACCTAATATACCTTATATATAATCAAGGTCGAATCTCATAACATAAACACTGGTTATATACCTGCTGTGGTGCTGTTACGCGTAATTTAATATACACTAATCTGAAGTCTCTTAGCCCAACGGCACAATCTCGGCACGGGAAACGGGAAAATCTCATCATCTACTGAGCTAATTTGGTGTGGTGTTCTTATCAATAGATGTGGTTCGCAAGGACGGTTTCGATTATAGAGTTAGAACTTGAAAAATTCTTAAAACGCCTGATGAAGATTAGTGTGTTGGTGTGTTTTATTTCTGAATGTTAGCATAATGTTTAATGAAACGGAGCGAGGACGGGTTCATAGTTAAAACCAAATAAGTAATTATAATACTCTGATACGATCGTGAGTTGGATGGGTGATCGCTAGAGTATAATTATCTTCGGTGGGCACTTTATAAGCAGTCTGCGCGATTACTGTCAATAGATACAAGTCGTCAAGCATTGTTAAAATTCTATATTCGACATCAGAACTTGCCAATAAACCAGCCTTAACGTTTTCTGAGCAGTCTTTTACGTACATTGTCTTTATGTGCGCCACTCGTCACTCACATAATTAAAACCCGCAGGAGTGTCAGTGTATGAGAGTTTATAATTTTTTAATGTCAATACTCGAAGGGCCACCCTGAGCCAAGTGGCCACCACCACACGTGGACATTATTAACACCGAAGACGTTACTTCTGCGTTGCTTACCGAGAAGGTAACAAATAAATGTTATTAACTCGGTAACATAATTATGTGCATATATTGCAAATTCGATACGTAATTGTCAATTGTTTCATAGGCGAGGGTGAAGGAATATATTAATAATAATATGTCGAAACTTCATATACCTACCTACTGCAATAAAACCACGTACAAACATTACTGTTGATGGTTTTATTTGTCATTGAGTGTCCATAAATAAATAGAAACGTGAAAGGTTTCCGCCGGTAATCGAATAGCGAACCACGAGGCAAATCAATTTATTGCTAATGTGTACTCAATTCCGCATCGACGAAGGTATTATTACATATTAACGTTACGCTCATTATTTTAACTGTCAAAAATTGAGTTACAAACCATAAGAATATAAACGAATGAATTGACGCCACCGTAGCCCCCTCGGTAGTGGTCATGCCTGCTGACTGAGCGAGAGGTCCCAGCGGCGAGGCAGACATTTATGTGACAGTAAATGTTTCTCCTCGGGTCGTGGGTGGTTGTGATGTCATATTTGTGTACATCCATACCACCCACAACACGGTAAATCTAATCTCACTGGAGAGGTATGAGTGTGTATGTAAACTATTTATTTGAATTCCGATCGAAACGGGAAACTTGAAGGCGGGTCGTTCCCGCGGAGTCTCGCACTGTCAAACTGACCGATTTGCTAGCACCCTGCGTTGTCTCAACCCCACGTTTATCGCATTACATTGGCAATTAAAAGCAATGATCTCGTATCGCCAGCGCGCCCTGTAATTGAATATCCCGTCCTGGGTCTAGAGGCCACTCGAACAAAGAAGCTATTGTGCCTGTGCATGTACATGCACGCTCATTAAGCAGCCGCCGTGTGCGCCCTGTCTGTGTATTTCTTGGGAATAGACGGTTGTTTTAGAACTGTGTGTGATTGATGATGAAGTAGTAATACGTTTTTTTATTGCATAGGTACCATATGTGCTATATGACATGGGCGCCCTGGGAGATTGTTCCGTGGTATATATTGACTTATAAATATAGATTATATATTGGATCGAACCATCGTCTCGATGATATAATATGCAGTTTGTGTATATCATTCACTCGGTTTGTCATGTCTGTCCAAAATTACACGATCGTTAACAGCCGTGTCTGGGATGTAATTACTCATAATAAGAGTCACAAATATGTCAAACATAATCCAGATCTGTTCATTGATTTTCGTGGTACTACATGCATCAACGATATGCTAGTCACACAGGCTTTACAGTTACACAGAGAAAAAATTAAATGTTTTAGCCTACATACCTATAACGACAATGGTGAGTAATATTAAAATAAATAAAAAAATAGGTTTCTATTATTATTAAAATGTTGTATATAACTTTTAATGCAGAGATCCGACCATATTTTGCTTACGTTCATTACGAATAACCGCAGCCAAAACAGTCGATACCCGTTTTTATCAGATTCCATTTACCCCATAAGGTTAGGTACCTCCTCGTAAAAATCTCAGTCCTTTGGTAACAGCCTCATGATAATCCGTTATGTTTTTGAGGGTATTGCCCTCAGCCAGACCGAGATTTGTTATGCTATGTAGCTAAGAAACAATAAAATTCAAATACATTTTATACAATCCAGGCAAACAAAAAATCGCACAAATTTATAGTTAATACACATTTCATAAGAGAAAACAAAAGGCGGATCTTTTCTTGATAGCAATCTCTCCCAGACAACTTTTTAATTGAAGAGGATTTATAGAAATGAAAAGCGTAGCGCAGAGGAGCCCCATATTATTATTAATTATAACATGATACTGACAAATTATTATATTTTAATATAATAACGTATTATATTATACAAACAATGTAATTATGTTATATAGAATTACCTCCATGAAAATGTAAACTAATTATAGCCCTCGCGTAATTATATTTCCCTCGTTATTATTATTTGTACATGAATTTATACATATGTAATTATCTACAGTATGTTCACTGATAATGTAGTGCAAGTTAGCGAAAACAGGTCTGAATTTAAAAGGATTGTCAATGTAAAAAAATAAAACAATATTTTGTAATGTAGAAACATTCACACAAATGTGACACACCCGCGCACCAGGTGACATCACAAACGCTCACAATCTAAGAACAGACACTTGTCCGACATGATTTTCTGCCCCGGCCGGGAATCGAACCCGGGACTTCTCATTCGGCAGACAACCATCTGCCACCAGCTAACAACTGGGCAACGGAGTTTTCCCGAGGTGGAGGAGGGTAGGTGATAACCAAGGTATCGTTAATTATTCAATAGAAAGTAATTTAAAATTGCAAACAATAGAGTGCGTAGCTCTCTCTATTCAGCCGGTTTTTGTAACATGTCTATCCAGGGCCCGGAAAACCCGTTCATTTGATTAAGCCTTTGGAAGGGGTTAAGCCGTTCGAGTGTTACTCGTTCGTTTGGGTTAACTTTCGATAAGCTTAGCCAGTATAGTGATAAGCCTTTCGATCGGGTTAACCCCAACCAACCCAAGTTGTTTGGGATAGGGTTTTGAAGGGTTTTTTTTTAAAGACTTGTTATTTTTAATTTGCTTAATTTAACCGCTTTCTTCAATGAAAAATAAGTCCAAATACAATCACGTTTAAGATCAAAATCGATTGCGTTCAATAGGGAACCAACCACCTACCGTTGAAAACCGTGGAAGTCGTTTTGATTGGGTTTTGAGTTAACTCGAATTAATCAAATGAATGGCTTAGCAGCCTTGAATCGAAAACGAATCGAATATGTATAGAGTTTAAGACCGATTTAGCTTGCGCTCAGTCCAAAACCGCTTACCTACAAAACCTCTTGAGGGGGTTTTGAGTTAACTGGAATTAATTCAAACAAAGGGTTTAGCCGTATGAGCGGTTAATCCTTGAAAGACTTACCAGTATGTAATGGTTTCTCAAAACCAGTGCTAAAAATACCCACTTAAAAACCCTTTCAAGGGTAAGCGGTTGCGGGCCCTGTACAGTCAGTCTATTTCTTACTGCTGGTTTACGGTCTATTTCTTGTTGTGTGAACTTACTTATACTACTCTTGTCTTTGGTAAGATTTGATATATTAAATGTTATGTAACGTAAAAATAATAATTTATACGCGATTGTTTGATTTGCTTTCATCTCTTCTATTTCAAAGTCCTTCTCGTTTAGTTGAAAATATTTATGCAAACTTGAGTTACATGGAAATGTGTTAAGTTACACTAAACGTGGAAATAGTATTTCATCTCGGTACACTTGCCCACCGAGTTTATATTTAGTGGATTTACAGTTTACAAACGAAAAAATTATGGTTCGCCAATGATATCGTTACTGCCGTAAACGTTAACAGTTTTAAAATATATTGAATTATACATTTTAAGCAGCAACTACATAATAGATTCCATTTAATATTCCAACATAATTTTTAATTTGACAAGGAACTCTGTCAACATTTGTAAAGTTTCTTACAAAAGGGTAAAAACGAATACCTTAAAATCTCTTAGTTTTTCGAGTGTACGTCCTAGACCCTAGACGCTTGGCGCTCACTTAGCAGTAAAATATAAATAAATTTCCGATGTATCCTATGCACCCCTGCATAATTGTGTAGTGAAATAACTGAGCCAAATTCGATTAGCTGTAATTTAATATTCATTAGTAATCCTGACCACAGGGCACCTCAATTTGCTTGTATATACATTACCTTTTTTTATTAGATTGTAGATAAAAATAATCGATTAATATATTATTTTATGACATTTAAAAGTACTTACAGTTTCACTTTATCAGTGCAGTATCGAAATATTCGGAATGAATTCTATCAACTGCGTCGTGCGTTCGGATAGCTCGTATCGATGTATCTAATTTGATTCTGAATCGGACAGATAGATTCCGTCGTATTGATCTCAATCTCAATCTTTAGATTGGTTTAAAACCGAACGTAAGATTCTAAATGATTTGAACGATTAATCAGATCGGTGCGAATTTATTTTATCTTATATTATATCTTTTATTTTTTGTATATGAGAGGCAGTAAATTATTATTATTACTGTTATAAAAGCTTTATCTCTCCTAAGAGGTGAGTCTTCCACAGGCCGAAGCGAAGTACTTATTGATAGGACTAATCTAATGAAAGGAATTTTCGCACTATTCGGCAGGCGTTTAATATAACGGCTTTTTGCATTAGTGCAACTATGGTTGTGCGGATATCTAGTGTGTGGAGGCTGGTGTGTAGGGTTTTAGGGAAAACACCAGTGGAAGAAACAATAATTGGGACAGTTTTAACACTATTAACTCTCCACTGAGACTTCAGTTCTATTTGGAGATCCGTGTATTTAACTAACTTTTCGGTGTGTGTGTGTGTGTGTATTAAGCAAATTATGTGTGTTACAAACTGCTGTATCTACAAGGTATGCTATTTTTTTGTTTTTATCCAATATTGTTATACCAGGTCTATTAAAGTGAATCGTTTTGTCCGTTATTATGGTTCTCTCCCAATATATTTAATAGTTTTTGTTTTCCAATATTGTTTCGGGTGTGTATTTATAGTACGGCAGATTTTGGTCGATTAGTTCATGTTTAATGGCTAGATGCTGGTGGATTATTGCAAAAACTCGATCATGCCGATGTTTATAGTGTGTTAATGTTGTTCGTGTATGATCGTGAGTGACAGTGAGTTCTTGATCGGAACAGTTTAACATGTTAGACAGAGGGTTTAGTGCAAGGCAAAACCATAGTGGAATAAGCAAGTCTCCTTGGAAGATGTCTCTTCGTATGGGAATCTCCTGACATTGATTTATTTCTGAACCCAAGAGTTTGAGCTTTGTTCGCCAGTGTTTCATGCAGTGATCTAAAAATGTAAAAAGCGACGAGTGAATTCCATAATTATGTAATATATATAAAAGCCAACTGTGAGGAACGGAATCAAACGTTTTCTGATAATCAGCATACATAGTAGTTATGTATGTCTGCTTAATAATGAACAATAAACAATGCAATAATGAACTGTTCTTTACAACCTTTGCTCAATTTGCGGCAACCTTTTTGTTCCTCTGCTAATATCTTGTTACATGTGATATGGTGGTATATGTGTGCGTTTATGTATGAGGTGAGAATTTTGTAAAATGGTCGATAGTTTGCAGGATTTTGAGAGTTACTATTCTTTGGTATCAAATATGTTGTTCACTGTGTAACAAAATGTGGCATAATGTTAGGTGTTTTGATAAAATTGTTAATGTGGTTCAGTAACTTTGGGTCGATTGTCGTGAGTTTCTTGTACCAAAAGTTATGTATATTGTCGTTTCCAGGAGCTTTGTAGATAGGAGGAATGTAGATAAGTACGAAGAATGAATTTGTACATTTCTGAACTCCATTTGTTTTGCGTCCGGGAGCAGTAAGAGGTGAGCATGAAATTATAGATTAAGTTCTCTTCCAGTGCAACATCCTCTTCCAGTACACTACTATGTGTCGATGTGATAGAATTGGGTCGGGTGAATGGATTTGTTGATGGGAGCGATGGAAATAGACTTTGGGTGGACGATGAAGTAGGTGATGACGTCTGGTTTTGTGTGCTTTGCAAAATCTTGCCACTGGTGGACCGCGGCCTTAAGCTGTAAGATGTTCGCGCTACGTTGCTCCCCCCAGAATATGTGGAGCTGCCTAAACCATTAGGTTCAGGGTGGGATTCTCCCATTCATAGATTAATTAACTGAACAAATTATAGTAATAAATAAAATCCAATACGTTCCTGTTTTTTTTTTGTTATATAATGGCGTCATTCTTTTCAACACACTACCAGTGTTTCATATAATTCTATTTCGCTCCGACATATACTGAACGTTTATCAATCTGTATTTATATATCCATGACCTAAACGGTTTGTCCATTGACAAACGAGACTACGTCAACCGTTTTTGATGCCTATTGTCAGCTATTACAGTTCTTAATTCTTTGTGTATACAATAAATCACCTATTTTAAGTTCTCTCTAGACTGATTACTTTTTTTATATAAATAGCTATGACGATGATGATAAGTTGATGTAGACGTAGAAAATGACGTAGTGCCGACCCGATCCGCTTTTTACTGGTAATTCGCGGTTCATTCTTGATGGATGGAGCTATGTAGGAAGGTAAAGAACCCTATCATTATTAAGATTGGTGGTACTACATAACTCGGTGCAGCAGGGTGGACCACGGATGGGGGAGGTTGGCTTGAATTCTCCCTAGTAATGTTACGTTGACGGCATAAAGGATATTTCCATGAGTGTATCGCGTGTATGTTATAGTAAATGTCCATCGGGCGTGATATTGTACTAATCTACAGCCAGGCAAGCATACAATGCTTTTATTACGCCGTTCGAATATATTACATTAGATTTACCTACATAGAAAACTTTTTATATTTTTTCCGTCATTGAACCGTATGGTTGGTTGGGTTGATTTGGGCTTTTGTACATATTATGAATATTATATATATATATTAGCTTTCTTGGATGCCTTTGATTTAAGATCTACTGTCACTCAAGTTCATTCGTTTCATTTTTCTTTCTTTTCATTCTTCTACATGAGTTCGAGTACGCCCTAGCCATCTACAGTTCTATTGGCTAACGAGTTGTAATCTCCGACGTTATAAATATAACTTACAATTAAAATACTTGTTCCAACGACAACAATTGGTCGTAATGTATACAGCAGAGTTCCGAGTTCGATTCTTGACGCAAACATGTATGTATTTGTGCTTGCTTGTTGACTTTCTTGAAATGAAACTCACATCATTTTATGTACCTATGTCACAACCGACACATATTTTCTACTGCGAGAACATGATTGCGGAAGATTAAAAAAAAATACTCGTTAAGTTGTTCATTGTACGGTATCGTCCATTCGAAGTTGACAACATTGTAATAGATTTTGGCGCTAATAGATTACGTAAATATAATTGGGCAAAGCAAGTGATAATCGTGACGTGTTTCTCTCGTGGGAAGTGTACTCGGAAGTGATTAATTTGTCGGTGCCGACTGACATGTAAATGCCATTAGAGAGCCTCAACTGTGTTTCCTATTTAGCATTTGTACATTATTTTAAATGTGCTCACGATTTTTGTACTATGTTATGTTGTTTTTACCCGCTCAGGTGAGTTATAGAGGAGTGATTGAGGTAAAAATTTCTCTGCGGATTAAAAAAAATCGTGTCGTGTTTCAATTGTTTATAATAACATTTTTAAACTGCGTTTTTATAAATTTGTAATCGTCATAAGTCCATCTTGAATTTAGGCATCGTTCGTGAAAATAATATGTTTTTTGAAGCTAGACTGCTCCGTTGGTTAGTAAGCCGTTCTCCCGTTTCCTTGGCTAGCGCGTCGCTGATACCTAAATTTAGTATTACGGGTGACCATGGACGGCACCAACCATTTAGCAGCGAGCGTTCCTTTTGCTTGTTTGTCGATTGTTGACTTAAACTCGATATGATAATATAAGCAGATGTTAAGTTATGAAGTAAAATTTACAGCGGTTTCGCGACACTGACTCGGTGCAACATTTAAGATTGGACAATTATGGAGAATAAATGCTCACTCACTTCACTCATCCCCGCATACAGTGGTCCCTAGGTGCAGCAGTTTCGAATCGAACTCTGGACAATTTCAGTACTGAAGTAGTGGAGCAATTAATCATACCATAAGTCGTAATATATTTTGATTCCGGTGAACCTACATACTAACGTAACTAATTCGGTTCGGAATGTTCGGTTGGTTTGGTTTGAACAAGTGTGTGATTGGACAATCTAAACGACAATTGGTCATTTCACCAAACGAAAAAAACGAACAACAAACAAAGTGTTATTAAAGTTTTGACTATAACACGTAGTGAAAAGGTAAGTGTTATGAAGCGAAACAAGGTTCAGTTATTAATTTGTTCTAATGTAGTGCTTTCGGAAAGCTAAATAAGTAGATTGAAATTTCCACTGATCCCCGAACTACGTCTAAGTAATGGACGAACGGATCAGCTAACTGATTTATGGCATCGGCACTTCGGTTGGTATTGCGCGTTTGAAAGTTAGAAAAATTATGCTCAGATAGTAGATACTACGTTACGTTCGCAGTGTTCGTTTTTTTTATATCTCACAGTAAGGTATTACCGACTTACGACCGACCATTTCCATGGACATTAACTTTAGTTAGAAGCTGTAAATCACGCACACACGGTGAAATATAATTGCTGTGATCGCAAGCATACGAACATTGTTGCGTATCATATTAGCGGTTGCGTTTTGTAACACAGTGCGAACCTAAGTAAAGCACAAAAGATTTAGTTGATAGTATCAGGCATTACTTTGCGGAAGTTCATTGTATTAAATTAGTATTAATTTACTTTGCAACAATCCGTAAACAATGTATGATGATATATATTTCTATACCAACACGCGTTTCGCTCCGAAACAGAGCATCATCTGGATAGTAGACTCTACGAGTGTTTGCAGTTAACATTATTAATACTAATTTAGCACAAAAGATTCCCAGTAAGGCAGCTAGCGTGGTCGTTGGTGGTCTCATACATCTGTCTCGGTCTATCTCATTTCTTTACCTTTTATATTATTTTATACATCTACGATTTAGGTATAAATGGCGCATGACCTAGTACTTAGTTCAACGGTGAAGCAGCATTAGGGTTTGGTCTTGGTTTACCTAGTTGCTAACACGAGGTGATGATATCCATCCACGTATATGTATACGCTGAGGCGGCGGGTGCCGTGCACGGTAAGTAAGGTCCTTTACCAGTCTGAATACGACTGTGATATGTTTCCACGTGTTCGGTTACAATATCGGGTGAGCCAGTTTTCGGCTGGTCGCACGCACGTCTCTCATGGCTAACAACGTGGTTGTGACGCAAAAAGCGTCAGTAGTATGCGTGTGATTCATTTGTAGGTTCATAATTTTTAAATTATTATAATAAGATATTTGTTATTACTAAATAAATATTACCTTTGTTTACAATATAATAAAACGTTAGTCCAGGTACATTATTATCCCGCCTGTTACTTATTACACCGCTCTAATATAATCGTGTATAATTTAGTAATAATAATAATTCTCTTTCTATTTCTGCGTATCGCATGATGTTCATTTCTGTGTCGAAACAGCATTGAGATTCGATTCTTACGTGGATGGCCAGCTCGAGTCGAGTACCACGCACGCGCACACGCCGTTCGTGGCGTTCGTTCTACGCCGAATTGAAATGTACGATGTGCGTAGTATTTGAATACCGTGAGCACAGAGGTGGTTATAATTATATCGTTGTCATTTACCTCCTATCTTGCGTATCTGCTTACGTCATTGAGGATGACGTGACAGGGGCTAGGTCGGTCGCAAAGTAACGGCGGCGCAGTAATCGCGTTTGCGATCTTATCACGCTTGCAATAGAGTTAAGAGTCGCCCGCGTCGCGATAAGCCAGTTTGTTATGTGCGGAGGGAAATGGGGGAACTCAAAATGCGTGTAAAAGTCACGTGGGAAGTGCTTAAAAGTTGATGTATTTATAGTATGCTTTTGGGTGTCTCGAAGGTGTTTTTAATCTATTTTATGGAGGTTGTAGTTATAAATTGGGAATTGCAAGCGATTTGACGGGTTGTATGAGAAAGTTAAATTGAGTTTGCCAAGGAGCCATTCCGTTAGCTTGTTTGTTCTGTCCTGTAACAAGTTGCTTTAAGCATTAAATCGTATGATTGTATAACAAGGATGTTGTTGGGGTTACAACGTTTGTTAAATCCAAAATCATGCCCTTATTGCCATATTTTATACTCAAAATTTTCACGCTCTTTATAATATTACTATAGTCGTATACTACCTGTTCTCTGCCCACTTCGCTTGGCGTCACAGAGACGTTTGTTACAAGATAATAAGTAATGTGATATGAACAGCACAATAGCATACACCTTCCGGAAGAAATTCTTTTACTAGTGGAAAAAACCTCATCAACCTGTATTGCGTTATTTCACAGAATTGTGCAATAGGGGTGGGGATCTTGTTTTATAAGTGTAACGTTAATGAACTGTCCAGCATCAGTTTTAAACTGCGGAGATCGTCAACAAACTGTCAACTTAATATCCTGCAGTCTACTCGTCTCGATGCACACCGTTGAACTGCTTAGCTATTCGTTGATGGTCAGAAGACAGCTCATTTTTGCTGTTGGCTTTGGATAATTCGCCCAAATAATAAATACATTCTCATATACATCATAGTTAAAGGGACTAGAATTTTTTTGTGTCGCTCGGATACAAAGACGTATGCAGACTTAACCATCTCGTAAATGACAGGAACGACAGACCCTCATGTCTCGAGAACGTTAACGCACGCACCGGCCGAGGTTTGACCCGGGTGCCGTTATCACCCGGACAGGTCCAACATCAATTTGGCTGTTTGTGTTGTATTTTGTTTTTGGATCTGCACATTACGCGTGACTCATTATATTTATTGATAAAACCGTATTGTGTTTGTTTTATCTAAGTTCAGATCAGGAATTTACTGCCTAATACACTTGTCAAATATATAATTCACATTTATATTGAAAATTTGTTTTGAACCGTGTAGTTTATGTGTAGTGGGTAGTCGTATGTGACATATGTTTATTTAAAACATGCCAAAAAGTGGGTTGTTAATTTTATATGAGACCGGCGGCGCCGTCAGACTTAGTACGGGTTGGTCTATTAAATATATTATACATGATTATTATTTCAGACTTTTCGCCTTGATTGGACATCGTTAGGTTTACTGATATTTTATACAGCCTATAACATCAACGCAATCGCGTGTTTCGCTGCATACCAATTTTCATTACGATCGGTCGGGTCGGTTTTGAGTTATCTCGAGACACACACGAAAATCTCAACAGATTTATACAGTAGGTAGTATATAGATGAGACTCGACCCTTTGATTATCTGAGAAAACCGTAGATTAGCATTGACAAAGTTATTTAGATGGAGACGATGAATGTAATTTGGGATGGTTATACTTAAAATAGTTGTTTGTACAGCTCTCGCCCGTCTCCGCGCACATGTAGGTGCATGTGTTATAATCGGCGTTGTTGTGTTTGCGGGGCTTGTATACAATGTGCGCATGAATTGCGAACGAGCGAACGCGTTTCCGTGCAGACGTGTCTGTGCGTCAAGTTTACATATAGGTACACGTTTTTAAAAAAATCACACTTAACCTTCACCGATTATACGTCAGGTCGCCGTATGAGTTATACGTAATGCTCGTTACGTTCGGGAATTTCACCTGGGAGTCGCCGCGTGGCAGACAAGGCCGCTACCAACTGGTACACAAAAATCAGAAATTGAACCGGAGACCCTTCACTTACCGGACGCTGTTATTAATCACTGATTTACAGGACTCTGTAGTTTTTAAATTGTTATTTAGTAATATGTTTTATTATAAAACTTAATAAATCGTCTTACTTCGTGCTTATAAGGCGTACAAAACGAATACGTAGGTATTTTTAAATGTAAATTTCCAATGAAAGGAATTTTCCTAACATCAATACAGAATATAACCATAGCGACGCTCAGTAGGATTACCATGCCTTTGCGGGCCTAGACGGAATTCCTTTGGACTACTACTCTCTATCATTGCTAAACTGCCGATAATTAATGATTTTCATAAAAAACTGCGACGTATTGGTATTTACTGAACTCCCAAAATTTTGTATGATGACCCAGAACATAACGTTGTCTATAAATCCTTATCTCTGTTTTACATGTTAATAGTTGACACAGATGCGGACGTGTTACAGTTCGGTAGTGATCAAGGGCACTCGTATACATCGATAACGCCAGGTGCATCATAGACTCTTTGCCGGGTGGAAAGGGAGCGAAGAATTTGTACATTTAATGGCACTCCTTCATTACAAGCAAGAAACGCTTTACAACCAATTAGCGGCTTATTAACCGTTTAAACATAATATAGTAGTTTTTAGTTAAAAATAAATAATTTTATTTTCTATATTTTATATTGAATGTAATACTATATATGTCCTGATAAATTACGCGGAACAAGAACGCCGTACGAATAGGGGCGGCTTTCTCGAATACAAAACTTTAATTAAACCCTGTCACATGCAGCTTTGAAAAAACTTGATACACGTTTATATGCACTTAATCTATATTGACTATAAAAGTGTTAGGAATTGTAGACCGAGAGCTTTAGAATAATGATCTAACATCGATGGATCGCTCGTAAGTGTTCGACGCACCTTATCGTTGGTATCGTAGATAGGTGATAAATAGATAGATTGTTAAATCATGTCGGAAGCCTTCGAGCGCTTAGTGCATTAGATACTCCAATTGTCCCACTTATTTCTCAACCGATTCGTATTTTAGTACTGGTGGAGTACTTTCCAGGCCTCGGTCACGAGTTACCTATGCCTAGCAGTAGAGGTTAGGTCGAGGCTAGTCGAAAATGAATGTAATGTTTGTTTTTGAAGAGCACAGAGCATTAATTGTAAAAGTAAAGTCGCCTTTTATCTTTGTAAGTTTCCATATTTTCTTTAAAAGCACGTTTTAGATTGTGAAGTAGTTTATATCATCGCCCTAAGAAACTATCTCGCGAAGTTTAAATGTACAATACATCATGGCAACCTGCATGCGATATATCTTGAGTTCTTTTGAGCTAAATGGAATGTTTTTTAAGTGATTCGATTGCCAAGTTAGAGGTTCCAACGTTGTTTGTTTCTCATCTAGGATCGGATTGGTATAAACGCGAAAACATAATGAATTTAAATGTTATGACATTCCAGAAACGACCATTCCAAAGTACACTTGATAGCGACGTCAACTATAAAGAAATAAAACAACTTTGTGTGCAAAGGATTTTTTTTTAAAACGTATTGTTCTTCTGTCAAGGTGAAACTTCATTGAGGCAAACGACCTTGTCTGGTTTAGCGACAACTATCTAATGACTCCTTCACTGCTAATTAATTACAGTGTAAATATTAATTTTATTTATATATAAAGAGTCCTATTAATACTCTTTAATTACTGCGGATTGTCAGTACTATCGTTGCGAGAGGGCATACACGAATATACATCTAAAACATCAACAATAAAACGATTTGTCTGTGACATGAAGGTCTGGTGTGACATCAATGTAATGTAATTTTTCGTTTATGATATGCTATATTTTGGCCTTTTCAATGTCGTATTCGCTTGCAACATTGAACCTTGTCGATGCCGCTTCATATTATTCTCTAGCTGAAGTACCACTATCACTGGAGTGAAATCTTAGTACACTTATATCCTGCATCTGATATTAGAAAATATTTTGACCTTTTTTTAAAAATAAATTATAGTTTGTATGAGAGATCATTACTTGAAAACGACTCGACCGATTTGGATGATATTTTATTGTGTTATCTTCGTAATTATTAATAAAAAAAAAACACTAAGAAAATCCAAGATTGCCGTAATCTATATATTGATATTGTAAATACAGAGCGCGAATTTTGACAATTTGTCTCTAGGTATATGCGGAAAGTAATGTCCGAAAATCCGGCACCTATCTAAAAATTTTTTTTACCATTTGTAGGTTTACAATAAAGAGTGCATAAAACAAATTAATTATTGAACCCGAAAGAAGTCGGGAGCGGACCGCTTGTCAATTAATAAAATGGACGCATTGTACATTACTATTTGATTGATATGCTCTCGCTTCAGTTGTTGCTTACAATACGACCTACTTACTAAATTTGCTTCAACAACACATTACTGTAACATTGTTCGCAATCAATCAATACAGTCTTCGTGTTCTTTGTGTTTCGGCTATGTTCCGATACAAAGCACAAGCTTAGTGAAATATGAAGATTGATAGACATTAATGTATTGTAGGAGGCGCAGTACACAATTGAAGTTTATTCGTCACGTAATTAACATCGAAGGTATTCACGGGGTACCCCGGTGAGCCTACATTTTAGACAGGAGTATTACTACGAAACAATATTCAGTTTCATGGCCCCTGTACGTGCAGCAACCGATCGTCTTCGTAGTGCGTATTTAAGTGCAATAGAGTACAATGTACGCGAACGTAGTAGGTACGTATGTAGACCACGTGACGGTCTGACTCACACGACCGGAGCCGTCCGATAGCCGAACAGCTGACGATGCGGCGCTCCGTGGAAACCGCGCAATTTCTCGACATTGTTGGGCAATTGATAACAAGGGAAAATTCTCATTCCAGATTTAAATTGTTCTATTTTTTTATTGTAATGTTCGATATTCCATGGTATTCTCTTTTTTTTTCGTAGAATCAAACGACCATGTCGCATGTTGACAGTAAAAATTTGGCCGAATACAATTCGAGCCAATCTACCTTGTATAATTAATAGTACAGGCGTTACTTTGCAGAAATCAATTGCTATGAAGTTGTTATGCAATTTATATATTTATACGTTTTATTGTTAAATATGATGCGTGTTAACCGACTTTCGTAAGTAACAATTTTGCCAGGTCACCACAGGCATATCTGCTGGCATTCTAGAGTCTGCGCAAACGTTTCAAGCTCATCTTCTGGCAATGAGAATTGTTTTTATTTTAGGATATAAATAAAAGTGACATGGCACCAGTCATGTTTATTAAAATTATGATCCACCGTTGTGCTCTCCAAGAAGTCATTCGTTTTCGCTGAGTCAGCTGGTGTAGTCATGGTAAGGCAGGACCCCTAGTAGTCTCGTATTTGTTGTTTTTTGTTAAAAGCAGCGAACAATTCTGGCAAGCATTTTAATGTTTATCTTTTGACATTGATCGTGTTTCACATTATCGTATTTCGACATTGATCGTGTTTCACAGTGATCGTAATGGATTGATAAATGGTAAATTCATCAGCGAAACACTTAAAGGCTTACGCGTTTGCTCTTAAATTTACTTTTCAATTGCTAGCCGATTTTCTTCAGTAACCGTTTATAAAGGGCGACCACTTCTTTCATCTGTTAAAAGTTTCGATTTCGATTTATTCATCGCACCAATAACATTTCTTGTATGTTATTAATGTTATAGTATAAGGTGTGCTTATTTTGTTTATGCTTACCGAAATATTTCTACATCACTCGGGGTTGTCTGGGAAATTCCGACCATTGTAATTCTTTTGAATAAAGGATAAACAAACAAGGAAATATTTTAAATCGTAACACATCGTTGCGTTTAATGTTTAAAATGAGGGAAAACTTAAATAAAATTAGTATTATTACTCATACCTAACGTATTTTGAAACTAAATTATAACTGGCACAGTGATACGTGAAATATTTTTTCGTAAAGTTTTCTTTGTGGCCTTGTATACACTGAAACACGCATTCCAGTAGCATCACGTGTTTATAAATACCTAATCGAATCAATTACCTTTCAACTCGTATTTATGGTGTGAATATGGCGTAATATTTCAGTAGTTTCATTCTAGAAAACATTTATGTTGCACTAATGACATCATTTGAGAGTCTATGTTGTTAATTTTCGGTAGTTCTTACAATAGTTGTGATTCACTTTGGATATCGTAGTAATATTACTCCGCAGAACGCGAAAATTTTATAGTTCAGCGTAGATTGATAAGCACTACAGACTGCTGTGGAAAATATATTTAACGTGAACAGAATAATAAATAAAATACTAATAAATCCAACAGAAAGTGTATTTGTAGGGAGGTGGTCCAAGATCTGGATGCTTAAATTACGGGAAGACTAAAAAATATCGGTTGGTGCACGCAAACATTCAGTACCGACTAAAAATAACCGTATATTGAACTGAGTTATCAATACAGATATTAAATACTGGGCTTGGGCCTCTGATACTTACTCGGTTTCGTCATATCTACCTAAATATTTATCTGCCTACTAGACCATCGATTTTATCCGCCCACTAGCAGTTCTCTGTAACCGTACCTGCCGAAGCAGCTATACATAATTAGATGTACAGTCTGTCTGGGTATATCAAAATCAAATTCCCGCCGCGTCGCCCTCTCTGTCCCGGGAGGTTGTGGGATGGGCGGCAGGGTTGTCAACATTAGAATTTCATTTAATGTAAGTAAGCAAAGAAAACTCTATTCGCGTATATAAATAATCCGACTTGTAATCCAATATTATTTCGAAGTTATTTCTATATTGCAAATTAAGTATACTCAATCATGGGTTTCACTGTAATCAGAATGCTCGAAATTGTTCACACAAGCCCATGAAGCTTTACACTTTGTTTTTGCCCGTGTGTTATTATTAGATATTAAAAAATAAAGTTTTAATCACACACTGTTGTGATAACACACTTTAACATATTATTCGCGATTTGATAAATATTTTAAGCAAGTAATTATAATAAATTACATTCAATTGACTACTTATTTTTACAATTAAAGTAAATTAAACACACACATCCGCACACAAATACACATACACACTTTTTTTTATCTTTGATCTAAATAAATAAATTATTTGGTTAAGTTAAAATAATTGCTTCCTTTGTCGTAAAACGTCATTACATTTCACTCAAATTTGTTACGCTGCCAGCGGCGCTTACAATTTAGTTTTAAAATTTCAATCGTTATTTGGGTCGTAATTACTGTTTGACGTTGGTTAAAGATGTTTTATTATGTCCAACGTATTTATTCTACTATATTTATAAGTACTAATAGCACGACGGTTTACGTGAATTCGTAAGAAATGTGATAGCGGAATGGGGCGGTCGGTAGTTGGGTGACCGTTGTCGATAACTTTCTTAAGCGTCCCGGGGAGCATATAAGACTAAAGGTTTGTACCACGGTAGTGAGTCTCTAATAAATTGAAACGTTAGATAGTTTCATATGTATAAGTAAAAAAAAATAACGAAGTTGACAACCCTAGCGAGACCGCCCACCGCTCGTCGCATCGCCCCGTAGTCATGGAAGCGGCGGAGCCCTAGACGTGCAGCAATTACACAGTTTGTGTTGCTTTGTGATGCTGTCTGTAGCCGACATGGGCGTACACTAACTGTATTGGTATATATATTATACAATGTATATTATATTATACAATGTATGGGCCGGATACATGATACACACAATTACATCATTATTTGTGTGCGTGAAATGAAATAACGCTTCCACGCTCACACTCCAGTCCGCAAAATTCCCTGTGTGATGGGTAATATGAACATATACAATTAAGATATTTCAAACAACAGTACACGTACACAAACATTAATCTGTCACATATATGGGAGTCGAACCCGTGATCCTGCACTTTGTGACTACCAAATGGGAAATTAGGAGGAAATATTGTAGTATACATTGGTTATGTTCTTGAAAATAAAAGATCATTAAAAATAAAAAAAGATGTACTCGGACAAAACTGTAAACTTCCATAATAATTACATTTAATAAAATAAATAAACACTTCGCTTTAAACAATATCAACTTAAAACAAATAATATATGATCGGGCAGAGTTTCCACAGTCTTCAGGTATATAGTTAACACTAAAGCGTCTGGCGACATCCGCCGTTGCTCGTTGTTACATAGGGTGGTACCGTCATTTTGGAAAATATTCTTCTTATTTCTAAGAATATATATATAAAATCAGTGGTATTTCCGTCTTGACCACAACACACATTGATCGAATGCAGGGCCGGATTTAGAGGTCTTGACGGTGTTAGGGCAACACATGAGTGTAATACCCCGGGTTCCTTGTAATTATCCAGATAAAATGCACAATTTTTTTCAGTTGAGTTTTTCAAGAAACAATTTATTTTGAAACTAATTAAATTCTTATAACAAACAAAAAATATCAAAGGGATAGTTATTTAATCGTTGGAATTTCGAAGATTTTTTTTCGATGTCACTTTTGCGGTGGCCCGGGCTCGAGCCCCGGATACCCTCCCCTACATCCGGCCCTGATCGAATGATATTTTTATTACTTTGACGCTTATCATAGAATTCGATAGATGGGGCGGGGTGGTAGTCGAATGAAAAATATATAAACATTTATCTACCGAATCGATTCATATTTAAGTACATTTTAAGTGGTACAGTAGCGGCTACAGAGGTTCAGTATATAAGTGCCCCGGTGGATTTACACAGACTATTTCTACTAATTTACATTCAAATAATTGAAGATTATTAACACAAGGAATTATTTGTGTACATTTTTCTTCCTTTAATGAGACATTCAGGCGTTGTAGTCATCGGTCGTCTGCTGGTGACCGTGACTTTATGAATAGGTCCTAATTACTTTACCATATAACAAAATTTTTTGATATTTCGTGTATATGTGCACTTATTCTGATACGCTTTGTTATCGATATAAAGGCCAAGTTTTAATGAATGTCTGTTTTTGGCATACTTGTAACTTACGCATAATGTCAACATTAAGGTTTTTCTTTCAACATCTAGATTTTTTCGTTTAAATTCCTGGGAATCAAGAGATAAAATGTTACCAACGTTGGAAAATTCTGTCAAGAGTTTTGGATGATTATGCGAAAATCGATATCTAAAATAAGAAATTTATGAAACCGCTAATAAAATTAGCAAGCCAAATTTTTTTCGAATACTTGTATACCTACTCATAATTGTAAACTTAAAGCTCCTTATAACTAAGTCAGTCGAAACGAAGCAAAGCGTCTTTCCAAAATATAAAGCACAATTCGGTATCAAGATAAAAATTGCGTGCGAATAGTTTGTTTAAGTCTCTTTAAATTATAATTTGCTACAATATATTGTCACGATGAAAATCAATATGTTCTGCGTCATTGAGGACTGCTTAAGAGTTTCCTTAAGGAAGGCGAGTTCGGTTTGCTAGTAATGTATATACATTTAAAGACACTACAAATTATAACCCCATCGGTTAACAAACAGCACTTGAATGGGATCCAACCTTTCCGGCTACCTGCGCCCTAACCCTCGCCAGTTTTAATCTCTCGCCCGCCGAAATTCGCTGATACCCAATTTGTTTTAATAATCGCACTCCAACACACAAAAGAGCTAATATTACATTGCAATTATTTTTTTTTTCGTTACGTAAACACAGTCCCTTACGCTCTTTATCGGAGATAAAATATTATGAGAAAGATGTTTCAAAAGGGGCCTAACCGATCAGTGCCTCAAAATCAATAAAAAAAATCGTGAAAAATACAGATAGATATTTCGTTTAAAGTGTACTGAAGTTGTACGTAAATAATTATCAATTATTAATTGTCGACTTTCCCGAATGTTTACATATTCGTTGACTGCATAGAAATTGTGTACGGGCACACGCGTCTGTGTGTGTATGGGTACGTGTGTACCTCTTCACAGGAAACGTTTTCCCTGTAATTTTGATGTAACGGTAGAATGCTTAGCTAAATTAGATGAACTAAAACGGACTAATAGAAATATGAACTTATGTGAAAATTTATCTTAGCTTCTCTCTTAGCACAGGTGTTCACTCCCGGACTATGAGCTCAAAAACTTTAGGTACTGTTTTTAAACTGAAATTTGTTTCGAATCTATATACCTTATGTTTAACTTTGACTACTTGTCGTTTGATATTATGTTCTCACAAAATATTTATAATGACAAGACGAAAGTTCTCAGCTAAACTATGATAACATAGGTGGCGCTATATTTTAAATTGTTAACAGAATTATGTTTACGAACATAAATTATTTATATGTGTACGAATATATAATAAAAGTAACGGGGCCGAATCTGTTAATTTATTGTAAGTAGAATTCATTATCGTTATAGTTATAGAAGCCTGAACATTTAATTTTTTTTTAATTTTCGCCTGTTTGTCTGAACACGTATAACACAAAAAAACCACTCGGAAATTTTTTATAATTCTCAATGGTTTGTTCCCGCGAAATTTTCCATATCGAAATGTATAGCAGAACAACGTTTACCGGACCGACTTGTTTGAATACATATTTGGGGTGCTCTTTGGACCCCTCGGGAAATTGTGAGATCAAAGTTAGAATTTCATTTCATGTCTTTATGTTTCCTATTCATTTTCATTATCAATGGACTGGAATGAATAACGCTGTCAAATCACTCCCCCGCCGAACGTCTCTAATACCCAATTAGCTTGAGTAATCGGCTTTTATAAATAAATGGAGGGGATTTGGCTGTTACTTTTTACAATTATATTCAGAAAATGATTTTAGAATTCCGTTCATTCCAAGGAAAGATTGTATCTCTAGGTTCTCCTTATAACAGCCGTTGCGGAATATGCTTAAGCCTGTTAAAAAAGTTATGTATAATATGCTAATAAAGGCGAAAACATCAGGGTGATGCAGACGGCATATCGTTTAAACGTACTTTGCGTCGATTAATTCTAATAATATTATATCTCAACCGACTCCATCTATCTTTGAATCCAAGTAAAATACACCTGCCCGTGCTACATACACCTTACCGAACAATGGACGAGGCGGCAAGCTGCCAGCTCCTTTCTGTTTATCTATGTATGGTATTAAAGAAACTGAACAAGAACTTCCTGTTTTAACGCCCCGAGAAAATCCAGAAAGCTATCATCAGAAGCCAGATAATGTCTTGGAAGTCGGAAAGTCAATGTGCATGGAACTTTAAGCTTCGGCGACTGGTGTGGTGACAATAAGATGACGTTAGCGGGTCTAGCGTAAAGAATTTGTAGCTTTGTACCGCCCAGTATAAGCCAGATGATACATTCGCATGGTGGTCGGTTTTTTAATCTGCCTTATGCGCACCACCATTTGCCATTTATAAGTCTGTCTGTCTTTCCGTCTGTCCACCTAGCACAAATACCAAGTGTGTCGTGGAACTCGATGAGAGTTGCCACCCATGAGAAATATGTGGGAATCGCCCAGCGTTTAAGTGCTCCGGCATGTGGATGCCAGGTGTATGGGTGTGGTTGGATGTTTGCCAGGGTGTTGACCCGTTACATGGAACCGATAAAGTTGATTTACGAAACAGGGATATACACACTATATATATATATGTATGTCGGAGATGGTCATTAGTATAGACGTGAAATGAAACTCAGCACGATATCCGAGTGATGGCAGCACCGCCGCGATGACGTCGATAATCGGCTAACATCGTGCTACAACACAGCCTAGCTAGTGGAGTGACGCCGGATGATGCCACAGTTTACATTCTGCGGTCGAAGAGATCGGTTCCTCCGCACTGGGAACTGTTACTGGTTCCGTTTGCCCAGTGTGAAGTGTTTGTGAACAATTAATTAAAAGTGTTAAAACGATTATACGCCCACGCTATGTTCGACAATGCTGCTAAAACTACTGGCATTGCCGACATATATATATATATATAATTAACTTTCTTTGCAAACATGATTTTTGCGATTTATAGTTGTTAATTATATTCTTTAGTCTGTAGCCCAGTCGGCGAGGGGTGCCAGGTGCGATGGTGGTGGTATGGGTGTTTGTGATGTCATATTCCTGAACGTTCATGCCGCCCGCAACACAGGGATCCTAGTGCGTGAACATTAGTTATATGCGCGTCGATGAGATTTCAGTAGTAAATAGGACCCCAAATATGATGAAAATATTTAATAGCGATAATATACAAAGGCGTAAGCAAGGTGAATGAATGACGGATATGTTATTTATAAATGCTACGGTAACCAAAAATAGGGTTGTTTATTTACATTATTATACAAATGTTGGGTCGGTACAGTGATACTTTAACGGCCCTGTAGCCCAAATTGTAGAGGCCCGGGTTCAATTTCCGCCAGGAACCCAGACGTTTCTGTAATATGTTAACGGTTCTTCTCTGGTGTTTATTGTAGTGATGTTGCTGTGTGTTCGGACCACCTGCGACGTCAGGAACGCCGAGCGTCTGATAATTTAAAATTTAACTTATATTTACTGATATGATTCCTTTAATGTACTTTATAATACTAACTGGCTGACAGAGAACGCACACTTGAAATGGGTGGGTTAAGAAACATGAAGCTTATCATAGGAGTTCTGAATATTACGTAAATGTCAAATAATTCCTGAGATTCCTTGCCGAAACGCAATAACATCGGAAACTCGGTCAGTAAACACACGAATTAATTAATATTAAATAATAATGTTTGTCATTGGGATGACAGGAATTATATGAACACAAATTTTTTTACATCATCAATTATCTGTTTATCAGAGACAGTAATATGATAATAATTGATAATTGTTTACTTAATACATGACAACTAACGTTCCTGATTAGTGCACTAATGCTGGTGTAATAAGGTGTTCTATTATATTGCACGGAGAACAGACAACAGATAACATTGTAAAGAGTTATGATCAAAAATATTAAATAATTTACAGACAGATGTGTTATGATGATAAATAGATAAAATGTGTAAGTATAATTTAACAATTTCATATATTTACTAGAAACCAGTTCTCACTTCTCGTCTTATTAGTTACATGACTTCAAGATGTGTTGTTGTTGTTATGTTGTGTGCACTGCAAAAGACTGAAATAATTTGTCGCGTCGGTGTTCCCGCCTACTTACAATGTGGGAGTCTTCAAGAGGAGAGTGAATAAATAGGCTTTTAAAAGTTAGTGCGTTTACCATTTACCATCAGGTGGGATTGTTGTGAAGCATTAATTTTTATTTGTGAAAAAAAGAAAATTATAAATCGAACACAACATAAAAATGCAATTGTCCATTTATTTATAATTGTATCGTAAATCTGTACCTACAGTTAATGGTTAATTGTTTTGAGAAATCACTAGTGTTGATAGTGTAGTTAAAATTTGAAATACAAAAATACCTAAGAAGCAATTTTAAGAAGTTATTTTAAAATACATTTACATCATACTATTGCATTATTATCATTAGTGGTATAGCTGTACCGCGCACCGGCAACAGCCAACAATTCAATCGGCTTTTTTTAGAAACTGTCTTTATTTTTCCATATTTTCGTCACTGATGAAATTAATTTCACAACAAGATAAAAAAACAGTGATTATTCAATTTTTTTTTAACTGCACTTTTTATACATTTTCTGAAAGTTGCCGCTTACGAGTTGTCGTCTGTTCCGATGCCCCCCACTTAAGACTGAAAAAATTCCAAATCTTCCGCTTGACTTTCCATGGAATTAGAAACAGACGGCTTCAGAAACAGGACGGTTTGTGATAAATAATGATTACATGAATAACTTATTGTAGCTTTTTTTTTTCTTTTTTTTTTTTGTTAGTTTGTACGCCAAATATTGGCCCAACATGCGAACATACCTAGTGCCTACCTTAGTTCACAAATAAACGATTGAAATTAAACCGGATAGTATTTTACAGTTTATGGCCCTTACATCATTACGTAAATTAATTTAATATAAAATCAATCGTTTATTTGTTTTTAATGTTTGCCACTATTTAATTTTTTATTTATTCTGTCAAAAATAGCGCCAACAGTTATATAGGCGACATTTCTATTTTATTTTATTCATCCAAAATAATATATAACTCCGCCGACCTGTGACAAGTGCAACTATCATTAAGGATGATTCTAGAAGTAATAAAAAATGAATACAGCTTTATAACCAACTTGCGTTATGTTTACTATTCGCGCGCCTTACTCGATATCTTACGATACGGGTCGGGCGTGACTCACCGTCACGTGGTGCGAGCCGCGTCTCGATACCAGAATAGTTGATGGATTTAATACTTGATAACGGAATACCATATATTCACACGGTCCAACGTAATGAACTTGCTTGACGAACGAACCGTCTCGGATACGATTCTATGTATGTACTTTGTAGACAAGTTGGATGTTTGTGTGACAGACAAAAGTTTGTATTGTGATCTTGGTAGTCACCATTTTAGTTTGGTGTGATGGTGATAGTGCCAAAATTCATTAATTTTTTTAGTAGCGTAATACCGTAATTTTTTTTTTTTTTTTTTTAATG
>PDGT01000020.1:3526687-3549544 GCA_003671415.1 Megathymus violae | reverse complement strand
AAAAAAAAAAAAACGCTATGCGGCAGAATTATACCCGACTGTAATGCACTTAGAATTAACTTCAATTTTGAACTATTTCTTTACAAATAAGTTATCCATACATACCATAAAAAAGTAGGATTTGTCTCAGATCATGTTACTATAAATAACAATTGCATGGATATTTTCGATATATATATAAAATAGATACATCTAGAGAATGACTCTCTAGGATAATGATGGTGTATAATTGAAGAAGCTTTTGTGCAATTTAGCGAACATGCAACAATACTTGTAATAACAAGTGCTACAATTTTTTTTTTATATTAATAGTCGATAAACGAGCAAACGAGCCACCTCATGATAAGTGGTCACCGTCGCCCATGGACATCAATAATATCAAAGATATCACTGATGCGTTGTGGTCTAGGAAATGAAAAGAAGGTAAGAATCAAAGTACTGGCTCTCAAGCCCCCAGCCGGAACACGACGAGTCGTTTGGCGGCTGACTCAAGCAGGAGGGTGGTAACTAGCCAGGCAAGCTATACGCAAAAATAATAATACCAATAATAATATTAATAACTTATAATCATGTTGTTAATATAATCCTTACGCGAAGCTCTACCACCAAGCAGGCTAACTTTTGTCGCCTCTTACGACACACTATTCTGCCACAATGGGCAGCCCCGATACGGCCAAATGATTATTGGAGAGCATACGCGACCCATGGCAATGACATTATTTATCGCGAACGATAAGAAAGACGCTGTTGTTGTTGTCGCTGACGGCGCGTATACGGAAGAGCACAAAGAAAAATAATAATTATATGCACAAAAGAAGGCCGTTGGCTATGCCCATGATGATAGCAACGACGACAGGTCACATGTTAGATGTATTGAGACCTTGGTTTCCAGCCGTCCTGCAGGTCGTCCTGGCGCCGACTCCAGTCCCTCACATACACGCTCCTACTTTCAACTATTCTTCCAAGGATGTTATGGAGCTCCGTAAGCGTAACCGAAACTATGAAATATCTGAAATTAAAGTATATCCGAAACCGTACCTAAACCAATAAAAAATATATAATTATGACATGAAAATGATAATAAGATATGAATTTTTAAAATTTTTATATGACGTTATGATGAATAGTAAAAGTTTATTTATTATTCCAAAAACAACGGTGCAAATATTTTTACTCATAAATCGAATAAAGATGTCTATAATATTAGAGAATGGGTTAAACGCGATAATGTTCGTGTCGTTGATAGATAGAGGTTTCCGCGATTGTACGAAACTTCTCGAACAAATGTTCCTCATTCACAAAATGTCTCGACAAACTAGTAGCACAGTTCTCTACGGAGTATGCTAACGTGACACTTTTGGTAATAAACGTTCATTGGCTGATGTTGATGTTGTTGAAGGGCAGCTCGAAGACTGGAATGCATTGCCAAATATTTAATACCTTATATTGGAGATTACTTTAAACACACACACTAGCGCGTGTGTGCAATACTTAATGTTTTTCACACAATGAGAATTGTTTATTACGTCAATGTTCCCACGGGATGTTTGATGTAAAAAGATTTATATGGACTCCATTATACGACTGTGATATATTCCGGATTTTCCACGATAAATGTGTAAGGAGCTACGTCGAATGACTATTGGAATATATCAGCTCAAGCAGGGTCGATCTTATCCTCACGAACGCATTAACCGAAAGGGAACGTGCTCCCTATACGTACATCGAGAAGACGTCACGGTTATCAGACTCCAGTTAAGTAGGGAGACATACAAGCTTTAAAGTATGTACTGTTAGTATCATAAAATAGAATAACGCGATACATATCAAAAGTTAAATATTTAGGCTTACAGGTGCTGATGTAATGTTACTATTTTACATAAATTAATTCGATAAATATTAGTGATTGACGTTGAAGGCTTAAACTACTAAAATTATCATCCTTACCGTTAAATAATCTAGGTGTGCTATTGACTTACCGTGCCACCATTCTTCAAATGACATAGATGGCGCCACCGTTGGATAGAGTTTAATAGCGAACGCTCACTACTGGTGGGCATCTTTGCTGTCCGATAATTGTAACGAATACAATAAAACAGTATACTACGATAGTGGTGTGTATTTATTATACGTGTTTTAACAGTACCTGCATTACATTACAAGCTTTGAAGTACATATGAATACGAACAAGCGTCAGTGCAAAGTTGGCGTGAGTGTTGCTAGTTGCTGTACTACTATGGTACTTGGGGTATTGGCGCCATATAAATCCGACTCGAAACGTAAACACCAAGTTTTGGATGTGCTGACCAGGGTTGTTATGGAGCTCCGTAATCATAACCGAAGCTATCAGGTATACGAAATAAAAATATTTCCGGAACCGTAACTGAATCCGAAAAAGTTTCGGATAATTTCGGATAGTGGCATAGTGTAAATAAATATAAAATGCGTTATGACAGTTTTCGCCAATTGAGCCGATATACTTGCCGCGTTGTTCGTTGTTGTTTTGTTTCGTTGTTTTTCTTGTGATTGTATTACTACATAACAACTAGAAATAAAGTCGAAACTGTTTCTGTTCTTTGTTTACTGTTGCTGCTGTGTTGTGTTGTTTTTTCCAAGTCGTAAATCGTGTTATATCCGTAACCGAAATTATCCGAAACAAATGTATAATCCGAAATAATTTTATATCCGTAACCGTAACCGAAACCGGTAAAATATTATTCATACATCCGTGCTGACACACTTGACGCGTCGGCCGATAAAAGCGAGTAGGAAACAATTTAGTTTTTTAAATTTTAGTACACGCTTATACATAATAATTTTGTATTTTTGCTGTTGGTTCTCTGTAATTTTTGAGAAAATACTCAAATAAAATTCCACCTTGTTATTTTTACTAGTCGCAAATACTATGAAAACAATAACATTTTACGAATCGGTCGATAGCCGAATAAAAAGCTGAACTTTACCCACCTATGTACTTACTAACACAAAATATGAAACTTACTTATTGGAAATACAAATATTATTGTACGAAATAAAACATTTGAATTCTATGTACTAGGTTTGTTTTCACATCGTTACGATGGAATTTTAAATTACGTTTTTGAGATGTTTATCAAAATTAGTAAGCAAAGACAGAAAAAAATTTGTTGAAAATAAAGGCATGTAAATAGTTAATGAATGCTGTATAAGTAGCTCCGTTTCGTGTACGAATGAGACGGAATATTACAATTGGTCTATAGTATTTTCTATATGTACCCTCTCTATATACGTCACACAAATTCCACTTACCAAGTTTTATGTACTATTGCTGTTTCGATCTAGTGTATTATATTATGTGTTTGAACGATCTTTTAAAATGTTTTGATTCACTAGTTACATTATACACAAACTATATCTTCAAGGTTGCCCTGTGAAAAGATTATGTGAACTATAACACTTAAGCATAAAGGTTATTTTTGGTGTACGGTCGATACGGTGGGGCAGTTCGTGCTTCACGCGTGTAAATTTATCATTTGTAACGTAAACACAGGAAAAAATTAACGCGTATTCCAACTTGTGTATATATTTGTAATTGAGTGAATAATTGTAAAGTATTTAAAGATTTTAGTGTTCGGTATCTTTTAATGAAAAAGCATGATCAATCTTAAAGAGGTCCCCGGTTCGATTCAAGTGTTTAAGTTGAAGTAAGGCTTTAAGATAAATGCAACTATAGAGGTTTTGTATGAAAGAGCTATTTATAAATGTAGTTTCATGTTACATGTTGGGCATATACTCATTGTTGGGCTCAGGTCTCCCATTGCAATGATTTGGATAAGACTAATATATCAAGCTGGTCAAGTGTTGAAGGGGGTAGATTTCGCATACCTTTGAGAACGTTATGAAGAACTCGCGGGTGTGCAGGTTTCCGTCCAATGTTTTCCTTCACTGAAGCAAGTGATAACCAATTTGTATAAAATAAATAAATAAAAAAATATATTTTATTGATATAAACACATTCACATACGCTAGTCGCAAGGGCCCTGTACTCGGTTCAAGACCTGTGTCACAGGTGCCCCGCTCATCCACCAAGACAAAAGACAGTGTTGTTCAACAATATACATTTAAGAGAATAAGTTGAAACATTAATATAACATTATTATGGCGCACATGATTTGAAAAATGAGAGGTGCGTGCAGGATTAGAACTCGAGTCCCATTATGACTTAATAACGGCTTGACCGATCATAATGAAAATTGATATGTAATGAGAACTTTCTGTCTTACTTTCTTCTCATTTCCTGAAGACACATCAGTGATACCTTTGATCTTACTGATGTCCATGGGCGACGGTGACTACTTACCGTAAGGTGGCACGTCTGCTCATTTGTCGGCTATTAACTTATTTATTATTAATTATTATGATAGGCTGTATAATATAAATTTTAGCAAACCTATGATGTCTAATTAAGGCAACAAACATAAAATGTTGAATAATCATGTACATACAATTAATTGTTCAACCCGAATGAAGTCGGAGGGGTACGCCAATCACATTTACGGGTACATATATTATGTAGTACATATATTATTAGTACAGGTTATTTATGTTTGGTATATTCTTACGTGTTGCATATTTGTATCCGTAGATGAATATTCGAAGAAAAAAAAGCTTTGTACGTAACGGAGCTTTACCTAACGCGATTCGGCTACGTGAAACATTAAGTCCCCGATTTTCACTCAATTCCGTTGAAAGGTTTAGATGATTATGTTTAAGTTTAGCTACGTTTCGAGCCAGTGTCTCTGGTGAGCTTCGGCCTTTTCCATGTGCATTAACATTTACAACGATAAAATAAAATGAGATTGTAACGTATTGAATAAAGTTTGTTATTACGTATAATTTAAGTGTGAACTACTGAACAGTAGTCAATATTGTACACGTCGCGACCAAAATATACTAATCGCACGCACGACGTACGAATAACTAAAGATCCTAGTCAAAGTATCACGATACGATAATAATGAGTTTTTTTTATTTTTTTATTTTATTTCATCAAAATCACAGGCAAAATTCCCCCACGATGAAGTAATTTTTCACGGGGGCGGTATATCCAAATTGTGATTTGTAACTTCAGTAATTTATCGTGTTCCGAGTGATGAGATAAGAGTATTGGGTAAATCAATGTCGATAGTATTTTTTTGTTATACTTGATATAGTACCAGGCGTTACTTTGCGGAAATTCATCACTATTAAATTAATACTAATTTAGTATTTTTTTGCGTTACGACACATGTTGTCTTATTGATGAAGTCATTGATCGAGTTCGATAATCTGAAAATACAGCATCATAATCATACGGGTATCCGCGATATGCGTATTCTGTGCCGATATTTCGATCCATATGTAACGATCGCGTTCACGGCTCCATTGCATGGACGACGATCGACTCGATCAATGTTGTATAGTTTAATTGTAAGCAGGTATGCGTTATCTGCGCGATGCTCGTTCGACAGGAATCATTATCGCAAAAAAAAAACGCGCAAAAAATGCGCGAAAAAATTGTAGCACATTTGTCTTGCCTTGGCGGATGCCTTCACGTAACCGATACAGGATAAAAGATGCATTTCCTGCAGGAATATTAGAGCCTCGGTGATCGAAATCCCACCGTGTTTCTGTAGTTTTCGATATAAACAAAGATAAATAAAAAATAAATATCTATACAACTCTATAAGGATTTAATTTCAAACAAAGTAGGTCGTATCAACACTTCACCTTTTTTATTTATTTCAGAAACCACACAATCATATTTAATTTTCACTCGCGTTTAATCACTGTCATTTTACTCTCGCGCACGTCTTGGATTTTGAGATCGGACTCTTCGGCTGCTGATCTTCGAATGTCTCCCATCCTCCAAGTTATGTCCCTCCATGCCAGTAATGCCAACCAAAAATATGAGAGTTAAAATTAATGGAAGTTAACGGTAGTGCTGGTTTAGGCCGTTTTTATTTCCCATTACAATTTATGCAGTTATTTTATTTAGTTACTTAGATAAGTTTAAATTTAATATTCAGAACTTCTTATTTTGAAACTTTGTGTATAGTTACGAATCCAAGATATCAATTGAAAACCATTTTAAATCCCTTGGAAATGCCAAGAAAAGTACTTATTTTACAAACGGATATTGTATCAATACACAAAAACTTACAGGCTATTGAAAACTACAGTATTTGAAATCACACAAAAATTCACATTAACGAAACTCGTTCAGACAATTGGAAATTTTAAATTCCCTGGCGACAATCTGTACCCTGTGCGACTACAGTCTACAGTCAATTGTGTTTTACTTTGACAGTATGAACGTAATCAATTAATAATTTATATTGTTAAATTTTATGTATTTTTGACGCATTGTGAGTACATTTTAGCTTTCTACAGTCTTTCCACATTAGGTAACTTTAACCATGCGAAATGTCACAATTCTCCGTGTTCACTTACAAAATTTTCTTTTCACGTTTACATACCTACCTATTACGAATATATTGCAGAAGCTTTAGAGTTTTCATAGATAACATTGTATCAACAAATATGTAGCGGTTGACAATTGAAAATGAAGTAATATAAATAGCGGACCGTCTCGACTTCATTCGGATTTATATTATTGAGTAATTTTTGGCGTCTGTTACTGTATTTCTACTCCCCAAATGTAGATGGCGATGGAGTAGAGTTAAAACATACTACCTAACAGTAAGTTCTAATCCATAAATGGCAACACTTCTGCCGGCATTAATGTCGACAGTCGTGTCAGAAAATTTTCTGTTTTTTAGTTTTATGTATGTTTATCTAATATATGTTTTTTAGTTGATTTTGCCTGACCTAGAAGAAGATTTTACGTTTTGGTTTCATTTGTCTGATTTTAAGTACCTAAATAAATAACACATTAAAATATTTTAATTTTCTTTTTCAATATTTTTTTATGTTTATGTAACACATATGCAAATAGTACACATAAATAATACAATAAAATAGTAATATGGCTTTCATACAAAATGGAGATATATATTAAACTTTTGATATATATAGGATATATATCATATATATCCGATATTTTTATGTTTATAATAAATATCGGATATTTTCGAACCCTGGCTAATAATATTGCACTTTTCACTTTTACAAGAAAACTTAATTCCCTCGGTTGAACCTCAAATCAAACTAACTCGGTATCCTAATGTGCCTTTCCTTTTATGAAATCTATTATGATTTGCTATGTATTTATAGTGTTAAAAACGTCATACCAAAACCACATCAATGAAATATACACCTTAATACAAATTTTTGTAACTGTAACTACATTTTATAGCTTTTACAGTAGGCATTATATGTACGAAATATATTATGTAAATTAAGAAAGTAAACATGTCATCGGCAGGAAATTTTCAAAATATATAAACTGTATTAAATATATTGCGCAAAGCATTTAAAATAAAGGTAGCGTAGTGATTTGTACGTCGAGTTCTAAGTTTGCAAATGTAAAATGTTAGTAAATTCAACATTTCTTGCCCTCGCTTAGACACTCTGTTACTATGGAGTCCTCATATTTTAGCCTCGTCAGGGAGAGTTATTCCGCTGCTTAAGCTGTTAAGGAAGTAAGGTTCTCAATAGACGTAGAAACAGCAATATTAATTTATTTTAGCTACTCTCATAACGTAATACCCTGTGGACTGTTGTTCTGGAACTCAGATGATATTATAGAGTTAATTTTTATATAACAGAACAGAGTAACACGCACCATTTATAACCTAATTACTATGGGTTCGCTTAGAGGTCTGTAATAAAAAAATCACCAGCGTATCACAAAACATTTTAGATGACATTATGACAAGCGTCACATTATTGCCTTCACCCACCTTATTGTAAGTGAAAATCTGGGCCCAGCAATGAGACAAATTTGGGTTGTAACTCAAATGAGTAATTAAATATATTAGGGTTTAGATTTTTTTTTTATTACGCTTTACTATCTTAGACTAAACTCGTCACTTACCCTCAGGTAAGCTTGTAAATAAGCTTTGACTTGTAATTAATTCTGATCGATTTCTTTAGATGAACGGTATATGAAAAAAAAATATTAATCGGGGCCTTTAATAACGCAATAGAACCCAAAATGATAGTTGTTAGAATTTTTGTGTGTTTGTCTATGCGTTTGTTCCCGCTAACCTCAGAAACGGCTTAGACGATTTTGTTCTGGTTTTCACTATGTATTGCAGTAAGAATCACTTAATACTTAACGTTTGTTTCATTGCAATCCGACCATAAATAAATAAAGTTATGAATTAATATATGTATTTCTAATTCACCGAACGAGAAAAACCCAGAACAATGCAGATGCTATCTTTAAGCTTAATTTAGTTTTTCCGAAGCGACGCGAGAGCATTTGCTAGTAAATAAATACTTTTACAATTTGTAATGTAACTTGTCACCTCAAATTTTATTTTACTGTATTTGTAGCGTATAAATTCCTTCAGGGCTTTGAAAGCACACCGCTTTCGCAACACGCAAACACGGTTAAAGCAAATGTTTGTTTGTTTACGAACACACGTCGCGTTGCAATATAGCGAATCGATTCGTCGTCTGTTTGTGCTTTTTTTAGACAAACTCGTTCCAAACGGACGTGGCACTCGCTGCATGACAAATTTGAAAGGGTTTCAGTTGCTTTCGATAGTGTATTTTGTTAAGTATTATTGATTTAATGTTGGAGTGTTTTACGTTTATTGTACCGGTTTTATCGTAAAATCTTAAATGTATTTTGGGAATTGGACATTGGTTTTTAAGCTTTATTTTAACACTTTTTATAAGTATTCATGCCAATTATTTTTTGTAAGAGTAGGTATCTGTCATATTTATAAAGTAATAATTGAATACATATGTAAGTAAACGGTAACACAGTTACGGAACAAGATTCCCTGTTATAAAACTTCTATGACTTCTTCTTCATAAACGGATAATGACGGTAATTCTTTAAAATTAAACATATTTATTATGTAGATTATAATACCAATCAGATCAAGTTTATATTAATAAATGAGCGGTCAATAGTCGCCTGGCTTGTCAAGAGGCTCATTAACACTACAGATAATATATGTAGGTACGTTAAAAATATTGTATGAGCCACCAGACAGAGCTTGATAGGTAGTCACGAAGGAAAAAATTATATCACCATGTTAATTAACACAAATTCTTATTTTAAACTTTCACGATACTGTATATGTTGAGTTACGTGTATTTTTTTTTTTAGGCTTTTATAAGTTTGTTTAGGGTAGTGTACTTTTAAAGTAATTTGGCTATGGGGGTCTGATGTATCACTTTATTTTGGAAATGGGTCTCTTGCCCAAAATAGTTTGGGAATCCCTGATCTAGATTAAACCGCGTGGTAGTGCCCAGCTACGTAACAGGAGAGAGCTCGCGTCATTGCCTCGTGTGCCGTTCAGTCAGGATGTACAGGGGGAGATTGGATTTAACTCACGATTTCATGGAACACCTTGCTTTCCACCTTGTTAGTCTTTCATAGCAAGGTTTTTTTTTTCAATGTTAATAGCCGACAGACAAGCCACCTGATGGTAAGTGGTCACAGTCGTGAATGGACATCAGTAAGACCAAAGGTATCACTGATGCATTGTCGGCCAGGAAATGAGAAGAAGTCAAGAGAGAAAGAACTGGCTCTCAGGCCCCCAGCTGGAACACGGAAGTCGTTTGGCGGCTGACTCGAGCAGGAGGGTGGTAGCTAGCCAGGTAGGCTTTACGAAAAGATAATAATACCAATAATAATATTCATGACTTAATAATAATACTGATAATATAGCAGCATGGGATCGGGGGAGTATACTAGGCCGCCCCAATACGACAAAAATCTATAATTTTCTTTTCTTCGAATATTCATTACGGGCCATTGCTAATGTCGATCTTTAATTCAATTAATAAAATTTATAATACGATTTAGTAATGGCCTAACACCTAACACAAGTATGTTAATTATAAGAAATCAAGGGCCGTTACGCTGACACACCCCACACTAAATACGTCCTTTATTGCCTCAGTCACGGTTGTGGCTGACATAAATTGTATTGGAGATTCCATACGGTTTACTGCTGCAATCAAGAAGTTATGTACGATCAACACATATAATAATGAATAAAAGCAATACGAGTAGAACTAATTAGAACAACAAAAATTTCCTTCGAGGCTATATGTTGATCCCCGAGAGTGTGAACAGATTCCGTATTCATTTATAGATATGGATATAAAACGTAGTAATAGAAAATGAGTAAAGGGAACCAATGTCTGTGTAGCATCAATCGATGGCTTGGTTAGTGATAAACTATTTTAGTTAATAACTCACGGAAAATTGTCTATTGAGTGATCCATAATTAATAAGTTGTATTAAATAATAATTATAATGTAACACTTTGAAGTTTATCTACAAAACATAAAGCGCTTTTGTCTTAGCCATCAGTGCGTCGGTGTCGCCTCTGGTGTTGGATGTTCGCGGGCGGCAATGACCACCGACGATCAGCCTGTCCGGATGCTCGTTTGCCGGCTGCGAACATGAAGCACAGTGAACATATCAGAGCCCCTTACACCGTCACGTGTACCGTTATACGAACACCCAAAAATAAATATCATATCGCCGCCGAAACAACAACGTGCGCTGTGCACCCACCACGTCCGGACGTGGATTTCAAGCTAGTAATTATGTTATTTTGGTGTGCGACGACCGCGGGCCGGCTGTGATCGCTGCGGTTGAACAGCCGGCCGCCGCGAACCACCGTAAACTGTGGTGACGGGGAAATGCCGATGAGTCGCGGCGGTGCGCACACGTTGTTGACATTCGATTTCGAACTTTTCTCTATGTGGGTAGTTTTATTTCTATTCTTCCGTAATGTTGCGCACGTACGTATGAAGTAAACGGAATCTTCTTAGGAATACAAGCGCTTTAAGGTGTCCGTTATAATAATATTTGTGTACTGTATACGATGTAAATGGTTCCGATTTTGAGGATTAATTTTGAGGAAAGGATGAGTTACTTAATTGCATTTGTTAAATACATTTGTGGTATATCAAAGGGCTTGTAATAAGGAACATAATTAAGTTTTTTTTTCTTTATAAAATGGATAGTTCAATTTATATCAAAGAAAATATGCAAAAAATTACCATCTCCTTTTCTTATTATACGGACTAAAACAGGATGAACTTAAATACATTATTTTATTTGTCTATTTACTTATTTATTTATTACCACCACACATCACAAACAACACGAGTCTTCACGAGGATAGTGAATATATGGTTTTTAAAAGTTAGTGCGTTCAACATCTTAGACTTCATCACCACTTGCCATCAGGTGGGATGATGCGTGTTACAAGTTAAACTTAAGTAATGCCTCTGTATGGCGGCAATACTAGAGGCTATTTTCGGATTCATTAATAGTTATAAATGTTATGCAGTATCTTATACAAAACATTCATATCTTAACAAAAATCAACTTTATTTTACCGCTGCTTCGAAATTCAATTTTTGGTTCAAGCATTAGTAAAAAATACGACTGTAACATAGTTTTTTTTAACTTGTCCATAAAACTAGTTTTTCAACACATTAGCCACCCACTGCAAGGCATGGGTCTTTTGTAATTGAGTAGGTTCACTAACGTCTTTGACAATAACAGCCGCGTCCGTCGGCTTCACACGCCCTTCTAAGCACCAAAGTGCTCGAGGACGTCAGCAGTTGCGTAACGCGATCGATCAGTTACGATCGATATAAATCGTCGGAGTATGAACGCTTTGACCTAATGCTAGTAGGCTATTTACTCGTAGCTATAATAAAGATCGCTACTATCGCTCACGATCGACACTAGTTGTGTGACAATGATCGTTTAATTTTTTCGTATTTACACTAAGTGAAATATTTAATTAGAGTAAGTAGCTGTAGGTATGTACGATGTTATCATTCATTGCATTTGATTCAATTAAGTAATTAAATCGAGTAATTAGGCTCGTGACAGACGGCGCGACACGATTCTTGTTATTCTACGCGTGCCCGCTAATAGTGTACGGTGTAAATTACTTTTAATATGTATGTGTCGCTTACGTGTCTATCTATCGTTTGGGTAAATTTAACGTATTTAAAGAAGCTGTGAGTTGTTTCGTGCAAATCAATATTGAATCTGAACGAGATAATCTCAATTATTAATTACCAGCTTTTCACGCGGTATTTGCTTAGCAATATGTGATTCATGAAGTACAAGTGAATTCAACTTGTTAAATTATATTATATTATTATTTAAAGATGTGAGTCGTTGCGAGCCTCGCAAATTTAATAACGATACTCCCGGGACGACGCCCAGTGTCCTTGACCGCTCTCAACCTTCGGGGCTGGTTTGAGTTTGTCTACTGAATATAAAATCATTTTTGTATTAACTGCGTGGGACGTCATTTGGCAAGGATCGCACTTCACTTGTGACCTTAAATGTACATTGTTAAAATTGTTGTATATTATGCAGCATGTATTAATGACATCATCGTCTGTCCGGTTGTCGATTATGTAAATAATTGTACATATAAAATTTTAAGTGCAAGATCCTATAGTTCGCATGGGGCGGGACCACCATCTTCTAATTCGATAAGGAAACAAATTTTGCAGTTTATCGTAATCTGTAATTGGAATCCTACTTGTGTTAATTGTACATACAATCTAAAATATCTCAATAGGGATGTTCTTGCTGAGATGATACGTTTTAATGATGCATAAGTAGGTCACTTATTAAAGTTTTGAGACGCTCGAAATTTAAAAATGTAATGCACTCGTATGTTTATGTACATAATATGTTTTTAAAAACCAAATTTATTTGAAAATAGAACTTAAACGTAAACATTTGCGCGTTATGATCTATTACGACTTTACTTTTTTTTTTTACCGAACAATTACATGTACAACTGTTACAATCAGTCTTGCGAGACTCGCCTTCATCACATGCAATCTATTTAGGTGGATCCTGGATTTAAAAGGGAGTCAAAAAATAGAACTTAAACGTAAACATTTGCGCGTTATGATCTATTACGACTTTAATTTTTTTTTTTACCGAACAATTACATGTACAACTGTTACAATCAGTCTTGCGAGACTCGCCTTCATCACATGCAATCTATTTAGGTGGTTTCCTGGATTTAAAAGGGAGTCAAATTAACCATAAACATAACATAGATAAGATAAGTGAATCATCGGTAGCAATAAAGCTTTTCAAGCTGTGCAAGAGAAAAGTCCGTTGGTCAGGCTTCGGGGGATAATGCCGCGTCACGATAACGCGTTGTCACACACGATCTTCACAACGGAGACGTTTATAGAGGAATGTGGTATTGAAACCTTAACTCGTCTACCGTACGGTCCTGATTTAGGTATCTGTGATTTGTTTTTATTCCCAGTAATGAAAAAAAAAAGCTAAGTTTGATGAAGTCGTATTATATATGTTTATAATATAATGGATATAGTTATGTATGTGTATAATTTATATATATATATATATATATAATTTATATATATATATGTATGTTTGCATAATATGTAATTGTATAGTGTTATTATTATAATTTATTTACTAGTTATGTATATTCTTGTAGTTTCTTTTCTTTTTACACTTATGTGTGTGCCGCTCATCGTGTGTTTCTGTTTGGCCTAATGGTTAGCTGGCAGAGAATGCATTTAGCATTGAGCTCGCCATTTGTACTAGTATATATTGTGGTCAATAAAAATTAAATGAGTCGCGGCTGGCTTACGTAGCACGATTTCCGATCTGTCCGGTCAAGACTGGCAAGTGTTTTCACGGTTTGTTTAGATAAATTGAACTCTCTATAGAGCATGAACGAAAGTATTGAAAACATCTAAAATAAATAGTGCTATTATGTTGAATACTTTTTTCTTTATGTCAGAATTTATTTAGTGACATACTTCGCCGACACCGATTTTTAATTTTTAATTTATTTTTTATATTAATGGTCGACAAACGAGCAGACGAGCCACAAAATGATTGTAAGTGGTCACAAAAGGTATCACTGATGCGTTTTCGGCCAGGAAATGAAACGAAGGTAAGAAAAAAGTATTGGCCCTCAAACCCCCAGCCGGAGCACGACGAGTCGTTTACCGACTGACTCAAGCAGGAGGGTGGTAGCTAGCCAGGAAGGCTTCACGGAAAGATAATAATACCATTAATATTAAATATTATTAATGACTTAATAATAATATTGATAATATAATATAATCCTTACGCGTAGCCCTGCCACTAAGCAGGCCGGCTTCTGTCGCCTGTTACCTGTTCAGCCAGCATGGGATTGGGGGGAGTATTTTAGACCACCCCGATACAATAATTGTGTGAATGGCTGATAAATGTGCTGATAAGTTACGCGATAACACTGGTGTCACGGACACGTTGTTATACAATAAAGAAACAGTGAATCCGTTTAACTTTCGTTAACGTTCCAGCATCTAGTAAATTTCATTTTATCTATATATTATTAAACCTATATATTAAACCAGTGAGGGTGATTATCACGAGGTTTCCACGTTATTATTATAATTCGGAGACCCGGTCCAAATTCTATCCGTCAAGTGTCGAACGAAGCCGGCACACGTTTAAAATTCTCCATTAAGTTTTTTAAGGTATCCGAAGTGCCGTGGACGTATTCCACGGCTAACGCGCTGGTCTGTGGCTATTATTACTCATCACTTTGCGAGAGGAGACCCGCGGCCAGCAGCTACGATACTGATGATCAACGATTGTGATTGATGTGTTGTTATCTCCGCAACGTCCATTGCCCGTCGGGCACCCGTACTCGTGTAAAAAACAATCAGCACCGTAATGGAATGTCAATTTATACATTTACAAAATGATGATGATATTATGGTGTAACAAACACCACATTAATATGACACGCGACCGTTAATTTATTTGTAATGCGTGTGCAAAAGGTTTGTTACGGTACGCTGTTGAAGTTGTATGCGAAGTGGTGTACATTTTACATCGATCCTATACTTAGTTAAAGATACAGATTAAAGCCGCGTGAGTCATTAAGAGAAAAATTGAAAGAAATAGGTGTACTCACAGTAGCCAGTCAGTAATTTAGTAATTTAGTAGTAATTTAGTATTTATTAAAAAAAAATTAAATACGTATAAGCAGAAAAGTGATACACACAATCATCAAACAAGAAATAGGCATAATTTGGTTACATCTGCATTTCGTCTTCAAAAGGTTCAGCGTTCCTTTATGGGGCTTGGAGTTCGTTTTTACAATAAGATTCCTAAATCGTTACGCGGGTTGCCCATTGGAACTTTTAAGCGTCGCATTAAAACACAACTTATAGGCAAGGGATATTATAGTATAGATGAGTACATGAATGACAAGGATGCCTGGACTAAATTAGTGTCGAAACCAGTTCCGCACAGGTTTAACTAAACTTTTGTAATTACCATATGTTGTTTAAAAGATGTGCTGAGGAGTTTCTTTCCCCGTTTCTTCTCCTCATTGTTAAAGCACCTTTTCGAAACGGTGGTAGAAGCAAAAAATGACGTTCATAAGTGAATTTACTGAATACCTATATGATTAAATGATTTTGAATTTGAATTTGAAAGATGCTTGTTGGCGATAAATATAAATTGGCTTGATTTTCTTGAAGACACATTAACTTCTCTGTGCTGTTTCATTGCTTCGTTTGAAGCCCAGAATAGGTGGGAGTTGGTTTCGCCGCTATATTACTTGACACTAATCCCTTCTGATAAACCTCAGGTATGTAATTAGAGCGTCCCATTTGCATGGTGATAGGTGGCGAGTGGATCCATATGCGCATAATCAAAAGCTTTACGGCAGAAATGTCATGTGCGATAGTGGTACGTCCCGAGACATACATAATGTCCACAAACTATACCAACTGCCGAATATATTGATCTCCGAACATTTGGTTTCGCATCTGAAATAGCAGTGGCACATCAATCATCGAGCGTCATAAAAAGATTCCATAAAATATTTTATTATTTCCCCATTCGTGAACGACCACAAGCCACGCAGCAATAAAGCGGTTTTTTTTTCTGTTCACCACTTGAAGTGGCCAGCGAGAGCGGGCCACCTCGCGGTTGCGGCCTTTGCGTTCTTGTTATATGACCTGAGCGTCTTGGCCGACCTACTTTATTAAGTTTTCCGCTGCTTATATAACTTTGACGACAAATACAAGCACACGTATGTGAAGCCATGTACTAGATTCGCAACGTTGTATTGGTATATGTGGTTAACCTAGAAAATATATAAACTATTGGGCGTATTTGACTTTGCTCGCTCGCCAAAAACAAGTCGCGAGTTGACAGTTTTAAGAAAATTACCATTTTATAAGTTTGTCCTGCTTTTTGGTAATTAGAGCCAGATCGAAGTTGTTGTCGTAGAAGGCTCTCTTTGTGGAGGAGGTACTGCTTTTCTTTTCACCTACCTTAACATATGTAGTTAAATATATTTGCAATACATAGAATATGCTCTGTTTCTCTTTCTCCGTCTTTATCTTCCCCTCAATCTCTCTACTCTATTAGATAAGATATCGCGTATCAGTGCCCTACGACGTGATAGCAAATGGTTTGTTTGTCATATATACGCTTTTCACGTAGTTTAAATCGGATTTTACAGCGCTTGAAAAGCTCTTTTCCTGGATAAATGAATCGTTTGGCAGTCCCCCGATGCCATTGACTACGTATTGATTGGTTGTTTTCTATTGATAGGCTTTCCGCTGAACTGAATGGAGCGTGATATATATTTTTTTTACTATCGCATTTGCGAATCGAATGGATTTTCTGTTCTTCATAAAAGCGATCGGAATTGGAAGCATGCAGTTACCATTAACTCATTCATTTCATGAAGTTACTAGCTGGAAAACGAGCAGATGGACGAAGTGGTCACCGTCTCCAATAGATATTTGTGTACAGCTAGAGGCCTCAACCTCCTTTAAAACTAGATTTCTTTCTATACGAGGTCTCGATCACGGTCCGAGATGGAGCGCCTTATTTCTGTGACTGGCGCCAGAGCAATCCAGAGCGAATCACTAAGAGAACGTGTATCAAATCGATTCCCTAATTTGAGCCAACCGTATGAAGTTGCTATTCATTTATAAATACAAAGTAATATTTATTCATACGCACATCTTTATAACTGCATAGATTATAGCTTATATACACTACCTGTTTTTACTGCAGTTGTTAAGTGATTTGTAACAAGATAGCCTAGTGGCTATTGACAGACTTCATATATGCTTTTGAGAATATTATGGGTAATTGTATGCAGCAGCATGCTGGACACATTAGTTATCTCGTAGTCTTATGCCATTTTCCCATAACACTAATGTCTTGTTAAAAGCTACATCCACTTTCCCTATCCTTCATCTCATTTTGTTAAACATTCGATATATTGTGACATAATAAATCAGCAAAATATCATCAATAGAGCATTACTGGCTAATAAAGTCGTGATGATTGATGAAGGACTATATAGGTTACGTGAAGTAACTTTATTTATACCATTGTTATACTTTTTCTGACACAGTTAGTTCAATAACTTCTATTTCACACAGTGTGAATTACTTTTATGGAAAGAAAGAGTTATATACTGAAATAAATTAATAAAATTGAATTCTACTAACATTAAATAAATAAATGTTTACACACTCACACCTCCGCACTAGGGTTGCCTGTGTTGCGGATGGCACGGGCATACACAAATATGACATTACAGACACTAACGATCGGAGAACAAACATTTATTTGTAACATAAACGTTTGCCCCGGCCAGGAATCGAACCAGGGACACCTCTCTCGGCAGGCAGGGTCACTACCAACTGGGCTATGGGGTCGTGTGTTAATCATAATTATTGACATACAGTTGAAATGCATAATAAAATATGCATATTTATTATTATATGAGTCCAAAATATTGTTTTTATTATAGTTCTCTGCAGGTGGATGTCAAAAACACCCCGAGAATTTCCCGTTGCTTAACGGTTCGACGCACTTAATGCACCCAAGGTGGATGTGCTTATTCAAGAGAAAATATCTTTTGAGAGAACTGAGGGTAATGTTTCTTCTGGTACTTATTTTACAACTCAATATTATATTTTATTACAATTCTGTAATTTCACGAAACGTTTATTCATTCGTCAATTCTAGTAATTATCTAAAAACACATTCGGGTGAAATTACACACTCACACACATACACACACATACACACACACACGATCTACAATATAAAAGGGTTAACTGCCAAAAGTTTTACGTTCAAAATTTGAACTGTAAATTTCCTTTTTTAATTTTGCATCTCAGCATCAAGATATAAAATTGTGAAAACAATTTATAACGAGTTTATCAGACCCCCACATCGAATGTAAAGTCTCTACTTATCCCACTCTGGGATACTCTTATACGTTTTCAGTTTTGACTCTTACACGTTTTGAGGCGACTATCGTCAGCAAACATTGTAACTGTACATGTATTTACTCGCGTAGTTGCACAACGAATGTGTGCGATGCATCTTCACGGCGGCGCGACGGGCCGCGCGCATTGTTGCGCGCTCTCTTTACTCCCATCCCGAAGGCCTTCCGTCTGAGTGCCGTCGAGTGACGAGCTGGCGACGCGTGGCGCTTTTATCGTAAAGGACTCGACTGGCATCAACCCGCGAATATGTTTCTATGATAGATATACACTCGTGTGTAGCACAGCGGAAATTGTGCGTCGCGTCGCGGTCTTCAATAGTATATTCCGTTATCGTGTCTGCATTGTAAAAAACTACTTAATTCGCGGAATTTCTTTATCGCATTCGAAGCAGATGCGAAATCCGCCATCAGGCATTAAGTTCGCCCATTGTAACTTAGTTTTAAGGCGTAGAATGAAGAATAAATAAATAAAGAATAAATAAATTGTCTATTATTGCTATTCGTATTAGGATAGACGGTCGCTAGCTGTTTTCAGTTCATATCTTGTACTTGTGTAAAATTCATGATAAAACCTCGGGTCATTACGCTTCAATTTACAAAGCCTTTCACGGAACGACCAACCATAAACTAAGAAGGTAAAGAGATGCAGCATAAAAATAATAGTAGGGATTCAAATGACTATCGCAAAGTGAAACACTAATAGAGAGAAACAAACGACCAACTTTCGCTACTTGCCGAAGTTGCCAAGTTTATAAAGTACCTTAAAGTAAAGTACCAATATCAACATGAATTTCGAGTTATATGGCAAATTTAAAAAGTCTCAAATAGCGTCGTTGAAATAAATACATACTGTAAAACGATACCAAACCAGATGTTAGCTTATTAATTTTACCATATAATATTTACATCAAATGTTTTTAATTATACAAACGTGACAACTTCGTGTGATATTGGAATTCACATGGTTTTTTTTAATACGACATTTTTCTGCGAAGGAATGATATAAATATATATGACGACCCCGTAGCCCAGTTGGTAGTGACCCTGCCTGCCGAGCGTGGGGTCCCGGGTTCGATTCCCGGCCGGGGCCGATATTTATGTGACAGATAAATGTTTGTTCTCGGGTCACGGGTGTTTGTGATGTGATAATTGTGTATGTCCATGCCACCCGCAACACAGGGAATCCTAGTGCGGGGGTGTGAGTGTGTAAACGTTATTTATTACTATTTATTTATAAATAGATTTATTTTTGCCTCAATTACTATTTTCCACGTTCCATCTCTTTTGCCCGTTAATCACCGTTCATCGGTGAAGCGAAAAGGAGCAAAATATGTTGGTTAACGGTACCCTTTCAGGCGTTTCAAGAGATAATGGTCGTGGATATAAAACGAATGGCGCCGTACCCATTTGGTTGAGCTGTGGATCGTGAACGTTAAAAGCACCTTTTAAAGTACAGTTTTCATGTTGGAGTGCTTCGTTTTGAAATTCTTTTAATTATAAATAGTAATACACTTTTATGAACCTCAATTTAATTTACAGTACGACGACCATTGGAAACATAAGCTCTTATGGTACCTTTTTATATAACGCTGATAGCAGTTTTGGGCCCGTTTCGTTGGGCATAACATGATTGCTTCTTGTGGGATTATCAACTTAATAGGTCAAGCCGTTGAGAAGTATACATAACTATTGCATAAGTACCATTACATTTATTTATATATAGAAACAAAGGAAACATTTATTCATTTATTTGTCGTCAACAATTTGCTTACAGTCTTACACCAGACACAAATGTGAACTTATACAATTTTATAACATACATATATGCAGAACTTATTCTTAATAAGGAACTTGAATATAGGTAGCAACACTGGTACCCATTGGTGAGAGACTCGATATGTCGACCAGATGAGTTTCTCAATAAAAAAATATTAAAAATAAGGTGTGATTCTCGAACGGTGCACAAGTTTATGTGATAATAAACGGCTGTCATGGAGAATTTATTATTGGTCTTAATAGTGTGTGTCGATTTAATTCTAGTGGGAATATGATACACATACGTGTATATATGAAGGCGCGACGGAATTATTAACCGGAAGACCTGCATTGAGCAGTACTAAGAAAAATAATTGGCCGCATGAAAACTATACGAATTACAAATTTGTTATTTTTTTAAGATGACTTATATATTAGGTTGTTTACTATAAATACGCATAGCCAACCGCCGGTTGGATGATTATGGCTCAAGTCGTCGAAACCCGCGAACATCTAAAGCAGTGATTCTCAACCACTGTGCCGCGGCACTTGTGTGTGCCGCCAAATTTCAAAAGTGTGCCGCCAAATTTTGCAAATAAATAATAATGTTAATATTATTAAATTATATCATTTAAAAAGAAAAATATTTTTAACATGAATATATATATTTAAATCCACAAAAAAATAAATTATTTTATTATTTGCTTTGCAACGCGTTTTTTCTTAGTGCCAAATTATGATGAAGCGGCGTGCATAGCAATAGGAATATGTCTCAAGTCGGCGCACACTTGCCACTTCTGCGTACAAAACGTGTTGTTTTAGTGATAGCATTGTCATTTTTACGACCAAATATAAATGAAATTATCAAAAAACATCAAGCTCAAATTTCGCATTAAAAATATTTTTATTATTAGCTCGTAATTAATCCTTTAATAAACGTTTAGTTATTATTGTAGTATATATTAGTTTATTTCGTATATTTAAAATTTTTGTCATAAACTATTTATGCAGTGTGTTCTTTGTGTGCCGCCAAATTTTGAAATCGTTAAACATGTGCCGCAACAAAAAAAAGGTTGAGAAGCACTGTTCTAAAGCATTAATTAAAATAAAGAGTTGTAATAAAGTTAAGTTTAATTAAGAATGGAGGTACAATCTGAACACTGTGACGTCACCGATACGGAATTCACTATTTTTAAAATTAATTCTTGGACCCTTGAGGCATCATTTTTATAAATGTCAATTAATCGACATTATTTTTCGGTGCACCTCAAACGAATGCATTCAATTTAGTTCTGACGGTCTGCGATGTTTCGTTCACCCGCAGGATGTTTTGACTTCATTCGTTCAATAAACATACGAGGTTAATTTAGATTTTATCAAAAGCACCGGCGTGGGGTTAATACGTATGAGAAATGTTGTGTGAGTTTATTCATTCGGTCACTCTCCCTCCACCAAATGGAATACCCATCAGGCTCCATTCATAAAGAGAGATGCGTGTCTCTTCCGGCAAAAGGATCGCTAATTGTGTTGAAGCCGTTATTAGAAATTTCCAATCTGTTAATAGAACAGTGTAATGACCATATTTGGGTCTGAAGAGAAACCTTTAGTCACAGATGTTGAAGATTTCACTTCTTAAAGAGGTTATTATATTGAATAACAACGATGATGTACATATGTATATTATAATCTTCATGATTTGTCATGAAAATCGGAGTGTTTCATGGAGAAAAGGGATATGAACTGCCATAAAACGAGCCTTCGGACTTGGTGCGGGCGAATCGTGTCGGGTTCGGTTCTCGGCTGGGCCAAACAATGTGAGTGATTAAATTAAAGATCCGTTATCTTTGTTATTTGTGATAAATCCAAATAAAAAATCCTCCAATCTTGCAAGCGTCGCCCGTTGGTAGGCAGGGTTTTTCACGAGCAGAGATTGGTTTTGAGCCTAGGAAAGATGGTTCTCCTTTACATCCCACTGTACATTGTGGAACCCTCTTTGTGCAGCGGTGTCTATCCTAAGTTGACACGTGCCCAGGTCATTCTGTTTCATTCAGTGCCAGGTCATTGTGTTCAGGTCATTCAAATCTGTTTATTATTGCTTTATTTATTCAATCATTTATATGACAGCATAAGTGCGCTCACATGTTGATTGTTATTGATTTCTCCTTAGTTGCCGCCCAAAACACAGTGATAGAATTATGTGAGTGAGAGTTTTGAGGGCGTTTTGTTTTATTTATCTGTAAAACACGCTGCGTTCGGACAAGCCGCGTAGTGTTAATGTCTCATGACCTTGACAGCACACTCGAGAGACATTAAAGCAATCGTTGAGTACATATGAGTCACTAATGTGTGTTAAAGTATTTTAAATGTTTCATTATCGCTAATAAAATGGTCTGTAAACATGTATAGGTAAATTATATCCAGAGTAAATAAAATGAAAAGAAAAAGAAAAATAATAATAGCAAAGTTGTTGTTGTGCATGAGCCCACGGAGGTTTCTGAGTTGGTACGACCAATTTTCGACAGATGGCGCCACTGTTTATTTTAGTTGGTGGCATAGCAACGCGCGCAGGGTACAGCTAGTCAACAATAAATATGAAAACATATTGTTTTTAGCGAGCGGGAGGGGG